>APFE031487515.1:20840-38597 GCA_000404065.3 Pinus taeda | reverse complement strand
AAATCCCCTATCCAAGAAACATAAAAGAACTGCAAGCATTCCTTGGAAAGATCAATTTCCTAAGGAGATTTATCCCAAACCTAGCCGAGATAATAAGGCTATTGAGCAACATGTTGAATAAGGATTCCAAGGTAAAATGGTCTCTTGAAACCAAGCAGGCTTTTGAGAGTATAAAGACTGCCCTAACTCGAATGCCTGTCCTCACCAGTCCTCAATTCGACAAAGATTTTATCATTTTTTCCTTTGCATCTGAACACACTATAGCTGTTGTCCTTTTGCAAAAAGATGATCGAGGCAACGAAAAACCAATTGCTTTCTTCAGCCGAGCTTTGAGAGATGCACCCTTGAAATATCAAATTATGGAAAAGCAAGCCTCTGCACTGGTCAAAGCCATCAAAGATTTCAGAATTTACATCTTATACTCCCATGTGATCGCCTATGTCCCTAACGCTGTTGTAAAGGATATATTAACTCAAGAGGGACTAGAAGGAAAAATAGGCAAGTGGATTGCTAGCATCCTTGAATACGACATTGAAATAAAACCCACCAAGCTGATAAAAGGACAAGGTTTAGCCAAAATAATGTCTGAAACAAACTTCCAAGCCTTAGACATTAATCAACTGGACAATGAATCGGAGCTGGTGACTCCATAGATCAGTGAAACCTTCCTGCAATCCCCATGGTATGCAGATATTTGCTTTGTATTGGTAAACCTATGTGCTCCCCCAGGATTGTCCAGAACCAAGAAAAGATTTTTAATGATGAAATCATCAAAATTTTGTGTCATAGAAGGTGCTTTGTTTTGGAAAAATCATGAAGGTATTTTGCTTAATTATTTAACTATAAATGAAACTAATAGCATCATGAAAGAATTCCATGCAGGGGACTGTGGAGGACACTTATATTGGAAGTCCGCGGCTGACAAGATCTTAAGGGTTGGTTATTAATGGCCCTATATATTTGCAGATGTAAAAAAGTTGGCTGTCTCATGCCACAAATGCCAAATCTTTGAAGGGAAAAGAAAATTACTGCCCTTTCCCCTTAAGCCCATTTCAACTGAGAAACCTTTTCAACAATGGGGTCTCGACTTCATTGGAGAAATTTATTCTCTTCCTCAGGCCAACACAAGTGGATTTTAACAGCCACCAATTATTTCACTAAGTGGATTGAAGCCATCCCATGTAGGCAAGCCAACGACTCCACCATTATCCAATTCCTTGAGAGCAACATCCTTTCTAGATTCAGCTGCCCTGAGAAGATCATCATTGACAGCGTTGCTTCTTTCAAATCCAAACAAATGATCAACTTCTGCCATAAATACCACATTACCTTAGGCCACTCCACAACTTACTACCCTCAAGGTAATGGCTTGGCCGAATCTTCCAACAAAAGCCTCATCAATATCATAAAGAAACTGCTGGAGGAAAACAAAAGGAACTGGCATAGGAAGCTTACAAATGCTTTGTGGGCAAACATAATTTCGACCAAGAAATCCATTGGGATGAGCCCTTATGAACTCGTATATGGCATGAAAGCCGAATTCCCATGATCTTTGGGCATTCCTACTATTAAATTGTTGCAGGAAATTCAGGCTGAACCAAATGACATGCAGAGAAGAGTTAATCAAACCATTTATCTTCAGCAAACCAGAGAGCAAGTCTTCAACAGAGCTCAAATACTACAAGAAAAAATCAAAAAGATGTTTGATAAGAAGGCTAAAGCAGAAGATTTCTAGGTGGGCAACAAAGTTCTAAGATGGGATTCACGAAGAGAGGACAAGGGAAAACATGCAAAATTCGATTTTCTGTGGAAAGGTCCATACATTATCAGCGTTGTGCAAGTCAATAATACCTATTTTCTCAAATCTCCAGATGGCGTCACAGCTGAAGAAGGCCCTGTCAATGGCCAAATGCTAAAGCACTACAATGATCCTTTTTGAAAAGAGCAGGCGGAATTATATTTTGTACATAGAATGTTTGTATATACCAGCGTTCTGATTTTTTGTAAGAATCCATGATGCTAAAGCACGCAGAAGAAAGCAGGCAGTGCTCTACAGCTTAACAGCAGCACAAGTGAAGGAAAGAGTTGTTACCAATCCAAAAGTTCAAATCAATCCAACATTCAACACTAACAAGTTCAAAGCACAACCATAACAGAAGGATCAAGGCAATCTGACGTGTTGTTCTTGACTTCTCACAAGGAGAAGCCATCCCCAAGTGGAGCCACTGTTAGCCTCCTGCTGCAGCAGGTTACTCATATTTCATGATTTACATTTTATAGGCCAAATATGTCATACTTTGCATGCTGCAATGCTCCATATTTGCCAGTCAGTCACCAAGCAAAGAAGGCTACTCACAGTTCATCTAACTGCTTTCCAAATTTTGAAAAGTCATTCCAGTTTTGTACAATTTTTAGCTAAAGGGAGGTCCAAACATCTTAATCTTCGTATCCCTAGGTTTCAATTTCCTATTTTAGAATATAGAGAATGAAAATCTGTCCAAACAGCTTAATCTTGGCAGATTCTTAGATAGGTAGAGAATCAAAGGAGCCCAACTGTTTAATCTGGGCCCTTGGAAGTAAAAAGGGTAGTTTGTAGATAGGAAGGCATAAAAAGAAAAAATTGAAATGATGGGTCTGCAAGTCCAAGTGCATCCAAACCAAAATAAGAAAAAATGTTAGGTAAGTAGGCTGGGTAGGTAGTTTTGAGGTTGCAGAATCTTGATTTCTAATCAGTTCCATGTTTTCGAGGTGTCATCTCTACTCAGGGCACAATCACCAGGCAATTTTATGTGAGAGAGCTCAAAACAGGCATAACTAACTTCCCTTTCTCCATCTCCCCCAAACCATTAACTAATTTTCCCAAAAAGAGGTCAAGATCTGCTTGATATCTCTTAGTTTCATCATTTTTCATGTCGTTAGCCTGGGTGAAGATCTGCTTCACTCAAAGAGGATCCATAATTTCTCTATAAGGTTCTATATCCCCTTTGAAGCCTAATATCTTTGAAGCTTATAACTTTCTTTTCATCTCCATATTAATTACTAACACTATTATATAACTCCCTATATTTCCCCTATCCCCATACTAAAACTATGTAGATAATCCCCTTATGTAAATATCCCCTCCCACTGGTTGAAATATAACCTTAAATACTTCAATGGGAATTACTAAGTCACCTGGACTTTAGTAAGAACCCTCCCTTTGCAAAAAATTTCCACTCCCAAGTGTCTGGACCCCTTCCAAACACTAAGAAAACCCTTTCACAGAGCTAATAACCCTCCACGCGCAGTCTTTTCTGAAAACTATTAATGTTTGTTTGATATGTTTCCACCGCGCAATAACATAGTTCGTCGATTTTTCTAAAGTTAAAACCCACAGCGCCGCGAAATATTAAGCCTTTAATGCACGCGCGCCTTTAATAAACCCCGCACATCTCCCTTTTCCGTCCACCGTCGGATCGCCTCCCCCCAGATCCGACAGTCCTTATTCACATCGCACGCCCGATTGTGGTGGTGGGTTACCACCCTACGTCTGACGGTTTTATCGTCGTACACCGGGACAGGTGGCGGCCTCCCATTGCATCAGGCTGCCCCTAACAGAAACCACCTTCATACCAAAGGTGGTCCGATGCCCAGGGAAAACCGCCCTCCCTTCACGTAACAGGGGCGCCACCTCACCCTGCCATGTCGTATCCACGTCACCTCACCCCGCTGTACTGCCACGTCACCTTGATGATGTCAGCATGTTGACGTCACATCCATACCAAAGGACCCCACTGTTGATGTCATCATGCTGACATCATCCGCCGTACTGCTGACGTCAGTAGCCAAAAAACTGAAAATTCATGCAAGAGCAAAAATCGAGCTTCGGAGCTCCGGAATGAGAAACAGAGGCAGTTTTCGATGCACGATTAGTGCGAAGTGCTAATCGCGCATCCCTATGGGAAATAGGCCATATTGGGGAATCTTAAGGGAATATTTTGATTTCTTGGCCCGTTTTGCACCGAAAAGGCCGAAATTGCCCGATTTTGCCAAATTAAACCGATTGGAAGACAAGAAGAGACCAGAGACAGAGATTAAAGAGTATGAGATCAAATCTACAGGGAGAAAGCACGTCAAAGAGTATCAGTAAGCGGCGGATAGCATCAATGTAGCGGCAAAGAGTATCAGTGAAGATCTTAACACTGGCCCAAAGTAGGAGAAAATTAAATACCTTCCAGCAAAGTCAAAAAAGAGGGCGAGGCCACCCAAAAATCTTAAATCATGGTTATTGCACATTTAACTCGCACCAGAACAAAACTGCAGATCCCAAAGCACAGTTGTTTCTAGCAGTACTGCATCGAGCCTCCAAGGGCCACATTGCACTCTTTTTGATCCAGCTACCTCTGACACAGTTCAATAGATATTTACCTTCATTTAATTTTGGCACAATTTTAGGTTTAGAAATCTCTTTTTGTAGACCTGTTTTACGTCAATTGTAATAAATGGTTTGAGATATTTGCACTCTAATGACAGCCCTGAATACTGTATTAAGGGTTGGTTGGTTGGTTGGTTAGTAAAGAAGCTATCTTTAGCTAATTTTGTTCCAGGAGAGCCTCGCACTGCAACACCTGATAAGTTTCTATAATCAAAGACTGCTTATGAGCTTTGGAGAATGGATTGTCCACTGTGTTTACTGGTTGAAGAGTGATTATGGAATTCTCGTGCTGTTGCATAATTCAATAAGTGCTTCTTACCTCTGTTTTCTTTTCATAAGCTACCATCTAAACAGCAGAAAAGAAGATTAGCTTAGAATTCGTTTAAATACACTCTATGCTCAATTTCTGTTGTTTCTTTATGTTTTCCTCTGTTTAGGCATAAATATGAATTCCACATGGCTCATGTTTGCCTTAACCTTAGACAGTTATCCAGGGATTCTTCATTGCCCCTAGATAGAGATCATCCTTCCCTCTGTTAAGCTGAGTGATGAGATTCTTAAGTGCCTCTCAATCCTTACATATCATTCATCCTTTTAGTTTGAAGATTGTGTTATGAGCAGCTATCCTGCTTCATATTTCTCTTATGACCAGGAAAACGCACTGATAATCCTAACCCATGACTCCATGCCCAATGGTTTGAAACTTATCACTTCATGAATTGCCTCTCTGCCTGAAAGCATTTTCCTTCCATCCAGACACAAACAAAAACCTCTGAACCAAAAAGCTATCCTAAAATCATCAACAAAGTTAAATCATTAAGAGAGAGCCCTCTCTGATTGCAGGTGGGCTAGAACCTACAATCCAAAGATTGGTTTGTGGTTACCTCGGCCGTATCCCTACAGGAGCCTAGGGACAACCTGAGTGATAACCTAAGTGATAACAAACACTTTCCTAGCCTTGTTATAAGTTTTCTTCTCCTCCTCTATAGTAGATTGTGATAGCAAACCCTAGGGGCAAAACAGGGGAAGGGAAAAAAGGAGTGGAATGATGTCGTTAGTGAGTAAGAATAGGTGTGATAAAATTTAATGTAATAGGGAGGGGTGCAAGGTATCTTAGGGAAGTGAAATGAAGGGAAATTTGAAGGTGTATGGGGCTAGGGAATTTAAATACAACCCAAATTGAGAAAACTGCTAAAAGTGCAACGAGTAAGGGTAGGTTTCGGGAATATGTCTTAGCGAATGAAAATGATAGGGTTTAGGGTTTTAGGGATGTATTTAGGTGTATAGGAGGTTAGGGTATGGTAGGAGATGGATTCTTAGGGTTTACAAATTGAAAAAGATATTGTTCAAGAAAAGTGTAACGTAGGAAAAAATGATATGTTTCCATACCATAAGACTTGATAAACTGATGAAAGATAGTGTGAGAGGTTTAAGATTACTTGTTGGACCGTTGTGAAAGCTTGTACTGAGCTTGGAGACCTTCTGCAACCAATTAGTAACCTTTTACCACAAAGCGTAGCACCACTACAAAATGCACAACGTCTGAAGGAGAAGAGTAGCATGCAGTTTGAAAAAGTGCAACAAAAGAAGGAAAAGTGCAATGACTGGGGGCAAAAGCTGATTTTTTTTTTGAAAATGTATGGCCCTAAAATCATGAGCCAATGATGCATGATGGATGAGAGGAATGAGAGAAAATGGGTCTTTTATAGCTTTGAGAAGTGACTTGCTTTGATTATAGTGAAGTGGCCCACCATATACTTTTCTTCTTGTTGATTTGAAAATCATGTACTTGTGAACCTTTTGAATGTAGCTTTGGTATTATTTGAAGATAAGTGGAACATATTTTTGAAATAGAATTGATTTTTGAAACATTTTTTAATCACTACTCATTCACATGCCAATTTATGAATGGGATGAAGAATTGAATGAATTAAACCCTAGTGACCTAATGGATGAACAATGAATTGAATGAAAACCATGATACTGAACTTGAGATGACCATGACACTTTTCAGAGATGGAGTGATGACAGTGACCAGAACATGAAAATATTGAAGGAGTAGTAGTAGACCTAGACACACGAGCCAATGACCAAATTTTATTTTGAAAACATAATGACATGAAAATTTGACTTTGAGACCCTTAGCAAAACTTGATAAAAACATATTTGATCACCTGCGATAGGCAGAATTGACTGACACTAAGATTAGCTCCAACAGGGGACGGAAACTCCTTGGATGTGTCAAGGACACCATAGACCAAGTAGCCTTATTCATTGGGTGTGGAGTCAAAATGCAAAGGCTAAACTCAAACTGAAAATTAACTCACTAACTGACTTTGACAAATAAAACAAGCTGAATCTTCAAACTAGCAGCGGATCAAAGAAGCCATATGGCCATCTCCTCCAGCTTCAAACTCCCATGATAGCCACTTCGCACTCGGACATGACAAGTAAACTGATATTTACAATGATAATTCAAGTAAACTGATATTCAGGAGGAGTGATTGAGAAGCCTACCATTAATCACTCCTCCTGAATAACTTTTCCCATCCATTTCTTCCAACAGGTAAACATTCTTCCCCCTCAAGGCTGAGATTTTGTATGGTCCTTTCCACAGATTTTCAAACTTACCGTGCTTTCTCTTTTCTTTATTTTGTGCATCCCAATGAAGAACCACATCACCAATGTAGAAGTTATCTTCTTTAGTCTTACGGTCAAAAATCTTTTTGATCCTTTACTAAAGTTTAGAAGTATTTTGAAATACTTCTTCCTTAGTTTGTTGTAAATGGATCATTTGACTTATCCTCCATTGCACATCATTTGGTTCGATACCCACATCTTGCCGAATCTTCATGACCAGGACAATAAGGGATGAAGGAAAGATACTATCAACCCCGTACACCAACTAAAAAGGAGACATGCCTATAGGTTTATTATTATTGACTCTGTCTACCCATAGAGAATCAATCAGTTTTTTGTGTCAGTTCTTCTTATTGACCTCTAAAACTTTCTTGATGATGTTGATCAAAGATTTATTGGAAGATTCAACTAGCCCATTCCCTTACGGATAATAAGTAGTAGAATGCCCCAATTTGATATGGTCCTTCTCACAAAAAAAATACCATCTTCTTGAACTTAAAATCAGTAAGATTGTTGGTGATTATCTTCTACAAACAACTAAATCTAGACAAGGTATTAGTTTCAATAAACTGAATGACAACAAAACCAATGGCTTTCCTGGTTGGGATTACTTCAATCCATTTTGTAAAGTAATCTGTGGTTATCAAGATCCGTTTTTGTTGTGTAGATGATGAAGGATGGATTTCCCCAACAAAATCAAAACCCCACTGCTGGAATGGAGCTTAGACTGAAACTGGATACAATGGCAATGGAAAGAGTTGTATTTTCCCGTGAAAAATCTAACACTTATGGAAAGTCATCACTATTTTATATACATCAGAAAAAAGAGTAGGCCAATAAAACCTAGCCCTCAAAATTTTTTTGGCTGTAGTTTTCCAAGAGAGGTGGCCACCAAAGTCTCCTTTGTGGAAATCCGTCATCACATCCTTTTCTTAATTTTCAACTAGACAATTCAGCAACACACCACCCAAATCTTTCCAAAACAAAACACCATCAAGAATAAAATACTTTGAAGTTTTTAGTTTTAATGATCTGCTTTTACCTTTAGGCACTTCCATTCGAGGATTTAGATGCTTCAATACATAGACTATGTCAAAAGACCATGGAGATGCATTGAAAATGTCTGGTACCTGTACCTGTGAATATTCTATTTCCTTTTCAGAGAGGGTAGCAATCAGATTGATATCTAATACATGCAAATTAGACTCATTGATGAGCTTGGCCAAACCTTGTCCCTTAATAAGCTTTGTTGTTTTTATCTCCAAACGTTTTCTAACATCGTTGCAATCCATTTTCCCCACTTAGCCTCTAGATCTGTCTGCATAAGAACTTATTTTACTGTTGCTGTTGGAAATAAGCTAAAATGTCAGAATGCAGAATGTATACTTGGAAGTCTTTAAGTGCTTTCACTCGACCTAAAGACTGCCTCTCAATAATGTTGTATTTCAATGTTTCATCCCTTATTGTTTGATTGAAAAAATCTATGGGCTATTCATTTTTCTGGTTCTTCTTTTGCATTAGGATGGCTGCTAAAGTATGATCGAAGGAGAATGAAAATATAATAAAGTCTGAATTATAATCTAGACTGATCAAAGTATGATCAGTGTATAATGAAAATTTGTTTGCATTTAATAACTTCTTGGCATCTTCAAACCATCATATCTCGCTGTCGTTTTTCAGCATGTCATTCATCTCTCTCAAGTGTTCAGTGAGGTTGGGGATGAATCTCCTCTAAAACTTAATTTTACCATTAAATGACTAAATCTTTTTTTTTCCTTGGGAAATCTAACTACTAGATGGATTCAAATCCTGCAAGGTCAATATGGATGCCATCTTTGGAAACGATGTGCCCCAGTAACTTGACTTCCTCCATGAAAAATAGGCTCTTTTTAGGATTCAGTGAAATGTCGAAATTTTTGCATCTCTAAAAGACAATTCTTAGATGATGTAAGTGTTCTTCATTAGATTTAGAAAAAACTGTGAGATCATCTAAATAAATAACCAGAAAAGCATCCTTTTGTTGGCAAAAGCGATGTCCATGACTGTTGAAATGTCGCCCTTTCCTTCTTCAATTCAAACGACATTTTGGCATACATAAATGTACCCCATGGTGTTGCTAAGGCTGCTTTCAACTGATCATCCTTGTGCACTAAAATTTGGTTGTATCCCGAGTATCCATCAAGAAATGACGTCTTCGAAGACCCAACTACCCTCTACAAAATATGGTCGATCTTTAGCAGGGGATAATTGTCTTTCAACGACACTTTGTTTAAATTTTTGAAATCAATACAACGATGAATCTCCCCCGTATTATTTCTCACCAGCACAAGATTTGACATCCATTCAGAAAAACAAATAGGAACTATAATACCACATTTGTAGAGTCAATTTACTTCTTTCTCAATGGGTAGCAACAATTTAGGATTAATCCTCCTCAACTTCTGGCGGAATGGCTTCTAATCAGGCTTGACTGGGTATAGTATGCTCGATGACATTCTTGTCATACACTTTAAGATCTGAATAATCCCAAGAAAATATATCTTAAAATTCTGTCATCAATGCAATGTACTTACTTTTAACCTTAGGAGATAAATATTTCGACACTTTGACCATCTTGGGCTTGTCCATTGTAACAATGTTTATATATTCAACACCTTGCTCTGTGGGGACCATGGTGGGATTTTTAGCAAAATCATCATGATCTTCTATATGTACAAGACCTCGAGGAATGTTATTTTATTTGAAATGAAGCATTTCAACTTCAGTAGCCTGAAATTTCAGATTATTCTCATCAGATGCATCATCAATATGGGAATTCAGGAATACATCCTCCATCTGTAAAAAAGTGTTAATATGTTTGTCATCCCAAAACCCCTGCCAATAAATTAGACTGTCAGGGAAAATTGGGTGATGCTTAACATTAATTGAATACTTTTTATTTGAGTGGACAGGAATCTTAACCAAACTTGCTGCAGTAGCAAGGGAATCAACCATAATATTATAATTTCTAGGAATCAAAGATAGTATATTCTAAAAAGGTATTAAGAATGTCAAGGAAAAAATTTCGATAAGCTCATATCCTTGGATGCTTGGCCTAGTACTCCCATTTTACCTATTTAATCACAAAACTGGAGTCTCCATAAACTGAAATTTTCTCTTCTCCCAGTTTTTTCAGAATTTTAAGGCCAACAATCAGTGCTTTGTATCTTGCCAAATTAATTGAGCAAATAAAACCCAACTTATAATAAATCAATCTTACATTGGGAGGAATTCTACATTACTAATGCAAGGGACCATGAATCCACATGCTATTCCCAGCTCCTTCTTCCCCAATGCACCATCAAACTCCATGGTCCAAAGACCATCTTCTTCATCTGAAAACAGAACTTTGGAAGTCTAAACTGTCTAATTTTTTGGAGGATGACTCACTCTCTTAACAATCTGTGTTTTTGGCACTGATTCAACAATCTCTTCTGGTGAATTTTCCGGCTGCAAACAATCTGCACCATTTTTCTGTTTTTCTGCAATCAAATGTTGTTTTATACTACTTATGACATTTCAAACTTCTGAAATCTCTACAATTTGACTATCGTCATCAACTGGACTCAAATCACTAAACAAAATGAAATACTTTAGGTCGGTATGTACAACATGGACGGGGTGATTATTGGGTTTCTCTTTGCTACTAATCATGAATTTCATTTTCTTCTCCTGGTATAGTTTCCTACGCTGCCCGAATAGAGGTATAGTAGCATACGAGAAATCAAGTTGCAAGGTTCCTTTAAGATTTTCCCCCCAAGACCGCGAAAGCAACATGCCAAACCGTGAAGGTATATCAATGACCACTACATCCATTAACAAATTTTTGGTTGGAATTTGGTCAAGGGACACTACTAAGTATTTGATAAGACCAAGGCATTTCACTCTCCCTAAATCAAATGAATAGAGGTCATGGTAAGGTTGGGTAATATCTAATCCCAGTTTATCCATAATAGATCCTGGAATAAGGTTATGTGAGGCACCAAAACCTAACATGGAATTATGGAGAATAAACTCATGAAGTTTCAAACTAATATAGAAGGGTGGGACTTCATTATCTTCAACACTTTCCTCTATAGCTGGACCAAATAAAATTGCAAGCTCATCATCAGCAACATTTACCATGTCTGAAATTTGATCTACTTTCAACATTTTAGCAATCTGAGATTTGTAATTTTCATTTTTGACTAGTTCAGTTAGAGGAATTGAAACCTTCAATTTGGAAATTTCATTCTCTAAACTAAACAGATTGAATTGCTTGTCTACCTATTTTGTTGCGTTGTCCTTCTTTTGAGGTTGTCCTTTGGGATGAGAATCCTTCCTATGACCTTCAGTTTGAGCCTCTCTGTCCTTCCTTACATTGCTGGTGGAAGCTTCATTGTTTTTGTCCAGACATAGAATGGCATTCTCTTTTTCTATGCTTTGATCTGCAGGAGGTGCTTCTTTGTATTTTGCATCCCTCTGAGCATTTTTCCTTTTCTGATGCAATGTGACATACACATTCCTACTCCTAAAATTGCACTATTTCGGCAAATGACTAAGAGCATCTTGATATCCCCATTGGTACTCTTCAGTTTTCACTACCCATGAATCATCATTTCCAAGGACAAGTTGTTGATCACTTGCAAGAGATACCTGAGAAAACTGATCTTCCTCAGTCAGAAAAGTAGGTAGTTCATATTCCTCAAAAAAATGATTAGCTTCACCAATTTCTTCTTCATCTTCTTTCGAACCTTCAGTGTAGTTTTGCTGAAAAGGAGTTATGACCTGTCCCTGAGGATCTTGACTTTTCTGTTCTTTTTTCTTATTTCTGAATTTGACCTTGTAATTTGGATTCCTTATTGAAGGCTCTGCTTGTCAATCAACGAGAGTCATTCTGTCCATCATTCTTTCCATGGTCTTTATGGGAGTGTCCAGTTTACCATTAGTAGAAGGGGAGGACTCCTCATTGATGGTGACTTTCTTCTCTAGTTTCTCTAGGTTTATTTTAGACTTCTTGATGAGTAAATTATCTTCTACACTTACATCATTTCACTGTGTTTCTTCTAAAGTTGCAGGATCTATCTCCCTAAGATGATATTCCATGTCTGGGTCGAAGGCATCATGATAGTGGAGAAGGGCTAAACCAGGGGGAGGTTTCATGTCATTAGGAATGGAATTGTACACTAGGTTGAACCTTGTTGTAAATTCTTGCACTATCTCATTCAGATTTCCTTTCATGGAATTTTACTCACGCAAAATCTATAATGTATTTTTTTTCTCCTACCACTAGGCTAAGAACAACTCTATGAACCACAGATAAGTATTGATGGAATTATCTGCCAAACTGTGAAACCACTTTTTCACGTCCCCATAAAAGCTTTGTGTTATTATTCTCATTTTGGCATCTTCATCATCAACGTATTCTAGGTCAATGAAATCCACCAATTTGTGAACATGCTATTAGGCTATGATTTCGGGACTGCCATCAAATAAAGGAAGTCTTTGGCCATAGATCTAAGGTAAAGCTGCAAGTTGACCAAGCAATATCAAAGGAGAAAACCTTGCCATGACTGTTGGAGGAAGTTGTACGGGAACTAAAGTGGGTTGTGTTGATTGATATGGTGATTCCAAATGAGATAGTGGTGGACTAATAATCACATATGTGGTGGCTGATGTATTTAGAGACACTGTAGAGGATGCAGCAACTGACAAAATTTCAAGTTGATATTGGATATAGGCCTTCTCGGTAATTATTTGAAGTTGGTTAGCTAGGCTTTGAATTTTATCAAAGTTTAACGGCAACTCATGATCAGTTTTAGAAAAGAGGGATTTAGAAGAAGGGAGGTAGAAATCAAACTTAATAACATCAAAAACCACTTCCGAAAGGGAAGGCTCAGATTTCAATCAGAACAAAGATAGCTCAAACTGAGTATCGAAAGAAAGGTCTTCAATAGTAAAAACTTGATCAGGAAAATATGTGGTTATTACCAATTTTCAAGTTCCACTTTCAAGAAGAGGGGTTTTGAGTTTTCTCAACAGTTTCTCTGGATCATCAAAAACTGGAGGTGGATTTAGGTCTCGATTTGACCTCATGTGTCTTTTAGGAGATAGAGTTTTTACACCTTGAACTTGATATGATTTTTTAAATCAACCTTCTTTTGCTACAAGCATTTGTCGCCCATAGAACCATTCTTGAATGTACTTATAGAACTAATCCCAAGAATAATATAACAGTCGTTTCCCTGGCAACAGTGCGAAAATGTTATCCTCCACAATATCATAGGTTGATGAGGAGATCGATGGAGGTAACCACAGACCAAGCTTTAAGTTTGGTAGCTAGCCCTACCAAACCAGAGAGGGCTCACTCTATGAAATCACGCCAAAGAATTGACTGGAATGCAAAATGATTTTAGGCTAGGTATGTTTAGCTCAGGTAGGTTTTGAAAATTTGTTTTGGTGCTAGATAAGGGAGAAAAACCAGGTAACTATGCTAGAGGCTCAAAAGGTTACAACAACAAAGATATGGAGGAGCAAGGTAGCAATAATTATGTGATGGACCTTAGGGTTTGTCGGTGTAGTGTATTGTTTGGAAGATGCATAAGGGTCTTAATGATCATGAGCACATGAATTCATTAAACAGGAGGGAAATTGAAACAAAATGATATTCCCATAAAAACATAACTTTATGCAAAAAAAATTGCTTATAAACTTTAAGGAAAACCACTGAAGAACTGATGAATGGAAAGCGATGATGAATATATTTCATATAAAGCTATAACAGAGAAAAAAAAGCATCATAACTTACTACACATGAATTCCTAAATAATCACTGCAAACTACTCCTTTGATTTCCTAAATAAAGTGTCCAAGTACAAGCTACAAGTGTTCTCTTCTTTGATGACCAACCTATTCTATGACTAAGAAAATGATATATAAAGACCAAAACAACATATCCCCACTCTGAGGGGTTGAATCCATGAATTTTGGACTTGTTCCCGAAAGGTCTCAACCAAAACCCTAATGACCAGAGAGGTTAAAAAACATTCCCTCAAGTAGAGAAATTGTTTCATTTGACCCAAAATAAATCAAATTTGCATGTATCTACATAATTTAACATTAATATAGCATAATTACACTTCAATTACATCAATAAATGCTCAATTACATCATTTACATAGGTAAAAATTCAAACTAGGTCAAACTGATGAAGAAAATCAACCTTATGGAAAAAGCACAACAAATATGGAAAAAGCGTAGCATGGTTGAGGAAAATCATAGTGTGAGATTACAAGCCACTTTTGAAGGTCTTCCAGAACTCCAAATTGAACTCATCATAGCTCATTGGAAATATATCTCTGTCTAGTTATCCATAGAGCCCTCAAGCATTGAAAATGATGAAGTATAGCTCCTCAAAAGTGACTTCTCCCAACACTGGACAAAAAGCGTAGCATCGCCTCCAAAAACACAGCAGAAATGTATTCTTTAGGTGCTTTCTAGCCATTTTCATCCTGTAAAAGTTGATGACTTGGGTTACCAGGTGTCCAAAGTTGATGTAGGGGTCAAAATCTATCCAACCATGTAGAGTTTTTTTCCATTTGGAGCTCTCCACAAAGCGCAGCGTGGCCTACGGTATGCTTTTGGTAGGGTGATTGTGCTAAAAATTGCCAAATTTGACCAAAAATTTGCAAATGACCAAAATGTTCACCACAACTTCTCAAAATTTGTGTATAAATTCCTAATATGTTGTACTATGCTATCATAGATGCATCAACCAACAAATTAATCTTACCCTTCTCCTTTTGATTGACTAGCATATTGCTTAGCCTTGCTTTCATTTGCTTGACCTTTGCTTTCAAAATCAAGTTCCTTCTGTAATAATGGGTAGCCATGTGCTTTTGTAGCTTCTTGTCTGTGTTTTCCCTCTTGAGAAGCTTCTCTGAATGATCATTGACTTTGCCTAGCCAATATTCCTTGGCCTCATTGATTTCCCATTCAATAAGCTCATCCACCATGATTTGATTTCTTTGTTGTTGAAGTTCCTTTTTAAGGCCTCTTATCTTTAGTTTTTTTCTTGCCACTTGCTCTTGATGTTCACATGGGTCCTCTACCTCTATCACTGAGTTACCTATAGTCTCCTTATGCAATTTCATAATGTGCTTCTCTTGAATGATTCTATCAACTTTCAGCTGCGTGTTTTCCTGTTGTAGGCATGGTATCAAAGCATTTACCTCTGTCAATTTGTCCTTCAACATTTTGAGTTTATTCTCCTTGTCCACCATAGGCTGCTCAACTATCCTAGTCTCCTCATTAGCCTTCAAAGTAGTCTCATAATCGTCAATATGAAAAGACTCATCATATTGAAAAAGTGTCTCATGAAGTAGAGGTGATGCATGTTGTGCTAATGTAGAAGGCTTGGCCCCTTACACGATATATGGAGAAAACACAAGGTTGTTCTATCTTTGAAAATATTTGACCACTTTATCCCCACCTTTATTCTTCTTCATTGTAGACCTACTAGATGAGTCAATCTCTATTTGAGTAGGGGGTGTTGATGATGAAATAGGTCTAGTAGGCTGGTTGGTAGAAGGAAAAAAGGCTTATGTTTCAATGAATGTCTCCCAAGAAATATTTAGCTTCTTAAGATGATGAAGAATAATAATCTTTATGAGAGAGTGATGAAAGAGGTTGCTTCGCTATAGCTCGTTGTTTCTATGTTGCACTTTCCATGCCATCTTGTATAGGTTTCTATACAGGCAGTAGGGTATGTTGAGTAGTTTCACCCTATTAAAATACATAAGCAGTCTCATGTGATAGTTGTAGAGCCTAGAGAATCTCCCCTCACAAGTGAAATACTTCATGATGATCTTCATCAAAGGTGCAAACTTGTCAAGGAGCTGGCCAAAAGGAAATATTTTCTTAATGTTATCTTTGTATGGAGCCTTGAGGAAGGGTTGATACAATTGAGCATCCAATTCTTAGGCCTTAAACCATTTTTCACCCATGTTAGGTATCCCTGTGGCTACTGCTATGATGTCAGTTGAACTGGTAAAGGTTACCCCTGCAACAGTGACTCAACCTTTCTTGAGGTTAGTGACAAACAATTGGGTCAATTCAAGATGATATTGCACTTTTTGGACCAACTCACAAAATTCAAAACACCCAACATGCTCAAAACACTTGATGGAAAGTGGTGATTAGATCAACTACTGAGTATTTGATGGTTCATATTTTGATGCTTTCCCAGCCTTGGTATAAGTTTTCTTCTCCCCCTCTATAGCAGTCTGTGATAGCAAACCCTAGGGGAAAAACATGGAAAGGCAAATAAAGAATGGAATGATGGGGTTAGGGAGTAGGAATAGGTGTGATAAAATTTTGTGTGATAGGGAGGCGTGTAAGGTAGCTTAGCGAAGTGAAATAAAGGTAAAAATGAAGGTTTATGGGGCTAGCGAATTTAAATACAACCCTAATTGAGAAAACTACTAAAAGCACAACGAGTAGGGGTAGGTTTTTGGAATAGGTCTTAGGGAATGAAAATGATAGGGTTTAGGGTTTTAGGGATGTATTTAGGTGTATAAGAGGTTAGGGTATGGGAGGAGAGGGATTCTTAGGATTTACAAATTGAAAAAGACAATCTTCAAGAAAAGCATAGCATAGGAGAAAATGATAAGTTTCCACACCATAAGACTTGATAAACTGAGTGAAAGATAGTGTGAGAGTCTTAAAATTACTTGTTTGACCCTTGTGAAAACCTGTGCTGAGCTTGGCGACCCTCTGCAACCACACAGAAACTCTTTACCACAAAGCATAGCACCAGTGCAAAAAGCGTAGCGTCTGAAGGAAAAGTACAACCTATAGTTTGGAAAAGCGCAGTGAAAGAAGGAAAAGCGCAGCGACTAGGGGCAAAAGCTGATTTTTTCTTTTTGAAATGTATGGCCCTAAACTTGTGAGGAAATGATGGATGATGGATGAGAGGAATGAGAGAAACATGGTATTTTATAGCTTTGAGAAGTGATTCACCATATACTTTTCTTGTTGTTGATTTGAAAATAATGTACTTGTGAACCTTTTGAATGCACATTTTGTATTATTTGAAGATAAATAGAACTGCTTTTTGAAACATTTTTTAATGACTACTCCTTCACATGCCAATTTATGAATGGGATGAAGAACTGAATGAATGAAACCCTAGTGGCCTAATCGATGAACAATGAACTGAATGACAACCATGATACTGAAATTGAGATGACCATGACACTTTTCAGAGATGGCACATCCAAATGAGCAATGGGAGTGACTGAAACATGAAAATCTTGAAAGAGTAGCAGTAGACCTAAACACACGAGCGAGTGACCAAATTTTATTCTAAAAACCTAGTGACATGATAAAATTTGACTTTGAGACTTGTAACAAAACTTGGTAAAAGAATATTTGATAATTGGTGACTAAAAGTACTGACTCACACTAAAAAAGAAACTTACACAATAAGGAGCATTACTTCATAAGGGAGAAAGAGTAGAAACGTCTAGCAAATTTTTTTTATATTGTTATTTTTCTATATTTAAATTTAAATGTATATAATATAACAAGTATAAATACCAATATGTATATGCAGAGAAAAATAGCATGGAAAAATTCATAATAGTAAAAAAGATAGGCATATATTACTTTTTAAATTCTAAATT
>APFE031487515.1:0-20820 GCA_000404065.3 Pinus taeda | reverse complement strand
CAAATAAAAAAACAAATATTAGAGAATTCCAAATATTACTGCACTTCTTTATAAGAGTGTTGTTTGAGAGGGTAGTAATGATGTTTTTGCAAAAAAGTGAACAGTTACGTTTTAGAACTTTGAAAGCCCATCACAAGAAATGGCTTTTTAAAATTTTTAAACGTGAAATACTGTCAAAATGCCTTGTGACGGGCATTTTGCCCGTCAAATTCCAACCCTGACTAGGGCTATTATTGTTGCACTCAACAATAATGGAATAGACTAATTTAATTATGTTTTTTTATTTGGAAATTGTGTAATAATTTATTACAATTTTAATTTTTACTTAAATAATAAATGCCTTAAAAAAGTTAAATTGCTAAATTTATTTATATTAAAATCTAAAATTTATATAATTTAAAATTAGGATTTAAAAAATAAAAATAAATTAATAATTAAAATTCAAAAACACTTATACATAAATAAAATTACCCATTTTACAAAAATTTACATCACATATTTGAAATTAAAAAAAATAAAAACGTGTAATAACTGAGCTATCCCAAACAATCATGAAAATATGATAAACTGAATCATAAATAAATGAACCTCTCGAGAATATCATTGAAATTCATCATCTTTGACGACACCACATCATCCTTGTGAAAATTAATTCGCTTCTTTCCTTTAAAAAAAAAGATAAGAAGAGTTGTAGGCATTGTACCAGACAGCTCAAGCTGCAATCCGAGGTTTAGAAATCCCATGTTGTGGAACTTCTTGCTATGCAATTATTGGAGCGGTCCATCAGGCAAGGCTTGTGAGCGGAGGGCCAACTCCATCCATTGCAGGTTAAATGATCATGCTAAAATTTAAATGTAGAATGTGCTACAACAACTTTTATAACTATATTTTGATTTTTGAGTCTCTACATTATTAATCACACGTACCCTACTCCCCGGTACTCATAACACTAATATCTTGTGGAGAGTGCTAGCCTCCAGTTCACAACTAAATCGGTGTAAGACATATAAGTAAAATACCAATGTAACGTGCTCTGGCTTACAAATAGGCTGGAAATAGGCTGGATCAAATAATTAACCCCTCCTTATCGTTTAGATAAGAGAAGATTTCGAGAATCAGCAATGCATATTATTACAATGTAGAAACGAGCCATATCAAGCCTCTGATTTGGGTTTGTTGGAAGATTCTCTAAAAATGTAAAAAAACCTTACTGATGTAAACTATTATTTCTGTTTGTCAATTAATAACATCACTCAACAAAATATATATATATCCTCTTTAAATTGATTAACATCAAACACCAATCATTAACATAGGTTTAGTTGTGATTTTTTTTTTATTTTTTTTATTTTTGACAAAATGAGTTATAATTTTATAACAAATGATAAATTTCTAAATATTTTAAAAAATTTCTAAAACATATATATATTTGCATTTTTTTCTTTATTTTTTAATAAATTACTCATCATTCTATAAGATTTCAAAAATATTTAAAAATTTAAAAAACAATCAATTTAAGAACTTACATTTATTTGCATTAAATTTTTTAAATACACCCTAATAATAAACTACTAATAATTTTTCCATATATCAAATCACTTCCATCATACTAATAATAATAATAAATTAACTTCCCCAAAATTCCAAAAAAAAAACACCTTTAATCAACCCCTTCCGTTGACCATGGCAACTACAACAAGACATTGAAACAACGCCATTCCTCGACGATTGCTATGTTAAATGGAATTCAATTTTATGCTATGTGAAATGATTTTCTTTACCCTACGTTCTTAAGAAGCACTTAGTATTCTTTTAATTATTAATATTTTTATTTTTTAATATTTTTGATCTTATAAGTACCGTTCTTATAACCAATTTGTTTTTTGGGAATTCTTTTAGCCATTCAGTGACTCTTTTCACCTCTTCTTTATTATCAGCAAAGGTTGAACTTTCTCAGAAATGATTTGCAAAAACTTGTGAAAAAGGATTTGGGTAAATAGTATTTCTCATTTCTGGACTTTGGAAATCACATTGTGTGGAAAATATTTTGATATACTGCAAAGTCCTTTATAGGCATTGAGATGTTCTTTCAACCTGTTTGTTTCTATAGAATCTCTCTTTTAGAATCTCTCTTTAATCTCGCAGTGTGCAAAAGGTTCAAATATTTCATACTCACGAAATGTATCTGAATGCATATATTCCACATCAATTCTTTGTAAATATGATGCTTCCATTTCCTCAAATAAATCTGGGATTCTTAATGATTCTAAGAATTTTCCAACTTCTTCTTTGGTATTGATATCAACAAAGTCATCATTTTGGCACTAGTGAAAATTTCTAGAGGAAAGTCAATACTGCCAATCATCTGATAATAGCTCAAAATCTATAAAACCTAAATCATGGATTGTGTGTATTGTATATCTCATAAATCATCAAGGGTTCTAAAATAGAGCTTGACCTTCATATTTGGTAGAGAGTATACCTTTACCAATTCATGATCTAAACCTTAAGGGTACCAATATTTTTTGAGTGCCAAGCCTCGCATTTCTAAATCCATTGGTTTCTTCTTAATCTGAGACCAAGTACCTTTCTTATTTTGAGACCAACTACCTTTCAACATGTTTCTCCAGAATCTTAAACCTTTTAACAAATGTGGCAAAATTATCTTCTTGATCTGGAAAATCAAATATGCTACCTTTGTCTTCTTTTTTGTTGTCGCTGGTTCTGTGAGCTTTGTTCATATCCCTAGTGAGAGCGTCTCCAAGATAATTATAATTTCCAGGAATTTGTTCAACATCAAAATCATATTGCTGAAACTAAATTTGCCATGCCAACAATATTCCTCTTTCCATTTGTCTCCATATTTTGGCTGACAATAAATATTTAAAATTCATTAATCAGTTCTAATCAAGAATTTTCTTGGTGCCAAATATAATTCAAATTTTTGGATACCATTGAATATGGCAAGAGTTATTTTTTTAGCAATAAAATAATTATTCTAATTGGAGAGAAATTCTTAGAATGCATAAGCACAAAGTTCTTCTTCATTACTCTCCTGCTCCTTTTCAAAAAGAACAGCTGCCCAAAATTCATCTGATGCATCTGTTTGTAGGATGAGCAATCCATCTCATTGAGGCTGGAGTTTAGGAAGAGATTTCCATTCTTCCTTTAGACTTTTAACTACTTCGTTTGCTTGACTAGACCATCATGATTTTACTTGCTTTTGAATAGGAGCAATTATTTCTAATAACCTAGGAATATGTTTATGGATGTGTTTCAATACTCCCAAAAATCTTTGAATCATCTTATTCTATTTAAGCTCATTGATAAACTCTGCAAGTTTTGTATGAACATGAGGTTGCATTTGTATATGTCCATCTACTATATGAATTCTAAGAAAGTCAATATTATCATCGAATAGAACCATTTTCTTTTGTGATAAGACGATGCCATTACTCTTAATTTCAGGTTGAAATATTTCTAAATGGGCCAAATGTGTTTATAAATCTCGACTATGAATCAGAATATCATCGATATAAGTTATGATGAAATCATACTTACCGAATATAAAATCCATTCTTTTCTGGAAGAAAGCAAGAGCATTCTTTAAGCCAAATGGAACAACCTTACATTGATAACATGTAGGGCATGTGAACATTGTTTTGTGTCTATCTGCTTCTTCAATTTGGATTTCGGAATATCCATATTTCATATCAAATTTACTTAAAATTTGTCTCTTCTGCATTTTGTGCATGATCACATCTTGGCGGGGCAAAGGATAATGAAAACTTTGAGTAATGGCATTTAAAGGTTTATAATTTATTACCATCCGTGCTTTGTGTCGTACCATTTCAGAATGATTTCTGACTAAAAAACGATCAACATGAATAGTGAGAAACATTGGGTTCAATTAATTTCAAACATAAAAGTTTTGCAATTTTCCTTTAGATCTCCTGTTCATCTAAAGGAGTGCAAGGAATAAGCTTACCTTTTACTCCATTACCATGTCTTGTAATAATTTCTTGCCTTGAGCTTTCGTTTTTGCAAAACTTCTGGGGATCTTGAGAGCAACTTTTAAGTAGTCTTTCATATATAGAGATTTGAACCTGAGACCACTGTGGATCAACAACTGCTTTTTGTTTTTTTGTTTTTTACTTCTTCGGCTTCATAGATCTGCAGCACTTCTTGCCAATTATTTGAGTCATTGTTCAGCTTTCTAGGACTGGTTTTCTTCTAACTTTCTCTTCGGACTTCTAAATCTACAAATTTTAATCTTGGGACAAAAAATGCTTGCTTCTTGAAATTGAAGATAACTTTATCTTCACTCATTGTTATTGGCAAGACTAGGTTTATAAATGACATACACAAAAATAAACTGGTTGATCATTCATAATGTTGTATAGCAGATATCTTTACTATCTTCCCACCTACTTTTAAAGAAACATTATCTACTTAGTGGGTAAGATTAACTTTACCTCCTATTGTTTCTGGAATTAGGATATTTTGGAGTGGTTTCCACAATCCTTTGAATAGAGAAGGCCTGACAAGATTATTTGGTCCACCAGTATTGATGAATGCATCAAGATCTACCCAATTGTTTTTAACCTGCACAGAAATAGGTATATACAAAAGATTATTGGTTTTTACCATCTTGTTTAAGAAATTCCACTCAGCTTCTGGATCAAATTCAGGTATTAGCATTGATGATGTCTGTCCAATATTTTTCTCATATGGACAAAAGGAATTTATTTGAGTTAGAATGGGCATTGCTTGCTTTCCTTTTTCCTTTTTTGACTTTGGAGACCGGCATAAATATTCCTATTCACTAGTTACAGAGTTGTCTGTATCAGTCTTAATTTCTTCACTATAGTAAAGTTCTTCTCCTTCTGAAAACTCGTCATTAGAACAATATAAGCAACTCTTCATTTTTTGAACATAATTCATCATTTCTTCTTCTTCTATTAAAGAAGCATCAGTCAACATATATACATCTGATGTTTCTTCTTCTGAATTACAACAGACCAATCATCACAAATTTCTTCAATATCTACATAGGGTTTTAATTTACGAGATGTGGTTTTTGGACATGTATGGGCATAATGTCCTTCCTGTTTACATATGAAACAACAATTATTTTTCGTTCTTGGTTGTTTCCTTTTCTTCACAAGTCAGAAATTTTTGAAAGGTCTTCTTTGGATTTGAAATTTCTTTGGCTTTGAATTTTCCATACCTTTTAGGTTTCTTCTTTTTCTTGAATGGTGTCCAAGGTAAAGCAGCACGACAAACATTAGCATTGGGAGTGATATCATTTGCTTGTTTTGGCCAACAGATATATTTAACCTTTTCATGACACTGAAATAAGAGATCTACCCAATAAATCTTATCAATTGTTTTATTTTGAACTTCAATTTTTTTAGAGATCAGATCTCCTAGATTTCCTCGCAACTTGGACAAAAACGAAATTTTTTGAACTGAATCATTTGAAGGATTTTCTTTCTAAACTTTGGCAATAAAATCTTGACCAAAATATTCAAGATATTTTAAATCTTTCAACTCCATTATAGAAGGATCTGTAATGATTTGCTTTTTCTCATCAATTGGCTCTAGGACAAACTGTGTTTTATGGAGTACTTCTAAAGTAGATAGTTCTGCTGCAACAACTGCCTATCATTATGACTTAGGTGGTCCAATCCACTAGTCATATAATATTCCTACCATTCTTTTTTCTTCTGGAACAAATATGGATATATTGTCGACATTTCTAGTTACTTGCATCTGATATAATACTCCAATTCATATTCTAATTAACTCAATTAGGTTTGTAGATTTATCGAGATCTAAAATATAACCACTAGAATTAGAAGGGAACATATCTTCCTCTATCCTAGGCTATTTTTGAACTTATTTTACAAATTTTTCTTTCTGGATCGATGGCATAATGAAACATGGATACTTAGAAGCTACATTTTCAAGAGTTACAATTTATGCTTTTGTTTTTCTAGGTTTTTCTAAAACAGATTCTATTTTCAATGGTTTGAAAGATGTTTTAGAAGTTCTACCTTTTGTTTCTTCTTTATCCCAAAAATTTGGGGTCAACATATCTATAGTGAATTTTAAACTCTGAGATGCTATTGCTTTTCTTCTTCTTTCTTTCTTCTCCATCCTAGCTTCTTTCTCAGCTCTTTCTTCTTGTTGTTCATCATGCACAAGCTTGAGGTTTGCTAAAACAAGTTCATTTTGTGCACCTAGATCATTTATGGCATCTTTCGCATAGGAAAACCATGTAGTAAGATAATTACCAATTTGATACACTTGATCTAGATCATTTGTATTTGAAGAATTGTGTTCAATTAAGGGGGCACAATTAGCTCGTGTTGGAGGCTGCCTTGAAGATGATGATGTAGTACAAAATTTAGTCTCTCAGGGCCATTTTCCTCCATTCACAAAGTGGCGATTGGCAAATTGCCACTCCTCAACTGGTGAGATTTGAGAATTAGAAATTCTAAACATTTTATTTACAACAAGGAAAGGCTTGACTTCAGGTATATATAATTCATTGTTAGAAATTCTAAACATTTTATTTACAACAAGGAAAGGCTTGACTTCAGGTATATACAATTCATTGGAAGATAACACTGGCTGAATATAAGTGATGGTGATTTGAGATGAAGATTCTGTAGGACCAGAGACTGGAAATGCATATTTTCTCGGATGAATAATAAGACATTGAACAAAAGGCTTTTCTTGAAGGATTCTAACTTTTCCATCTTCTACCAAGGCTCTTCTTGTCAAAATACTTGTTTTCTTTTCATCTGCTAATGACTTGTATTGAAAATACCAGTCATTTGGTAGACGTATAGAATCATATGATACGCCTTCAACTTGGGCATTATTCAGACCTACTGACACACAATCTTTAAGCATTGTCTGTTTAAGTTTCGGATGTACAATATTGGTTAATTGGAGCAACTTTTGGATCATTGTAGATAAGAATTCAATATATCAACCATTTGCAATCCTTAGAGTCCTACCATCAATTTCCAGCAATCTTTCAGATGAGAATTTTTAAGACTAATGGAATAATACGGAAAGACAGTTCCATATTGATAACTAGTAGATAGGTTACCGACAATACTACCTATTCTAGCATGATCATAATTGTGGTGTCAAGTATCAAAGACTTCATCAATGCAAGAGATAATCAAACAACGCCTGAATAAAGTGGCTAATCCTATCCTTATACCTCCAAAATGTAAATAGGAATATTTTTTGTATTTTTCATATTGTCTAATTTTTTTGTTTTCTTCATTTGTAAATAAGGAAAGAGAAACTATCTGAACAGAAGGACTAGAAATCTTAATCTTCAATTACACTTCTTTTAAAATCATCTTTTTCTAAAAGATATTAGAAAATGGGGTTTTATAACATCAATAGCATAAAGAGTAGGAGGATTCCAACTCTAAGGTTTCTCTAATGTCTCTAATTCTTTTTCAGAGTCTATATCTTTCTCAAGAGACCTAGAATCAACTTCAGAAACAATACGTCTCTCGAGTGTAGAAAAAGATCTAATTAAGTTAGCCATAAGGATCAGAGCCCTATTAATATCCTTATGGCTAACTTAATTAGATATGTTTCTACACTCGAGAGACGTATTGTTTCCAAAGTTGATTCTAGATCTCTTGAGAAAGATATAAACTCTCGAAAAGAATTAGAGACTGTAGAGTATCCTGAGAGTTGGAATCCTCCTACTCTTCACACTACTGATGTATATAAAACCCCTCTATCTAATATCTTTAAAAAAACGATGCTTTTAAAAGAAGTAGAATTGAAGATTAAGATTTTTGGTCTTTCTATTCATATAGTTTCCCTTTCCCTATTTACAAATGAAGAAATAAAAAAAATTAGACAATATGCAAAAGTAAAAAAATGTTCTTATTTACATTTTGGAGGTATAAGGATAGGATTAGCCCCTCTATTTAGGCATGGTTTGAATACCCCTTGCATTGTTGAATTCTTTGATACTGAACACCAGAATTATGATCATGCTAGAATAGGTACTATTGTCAGTAACCTGTCTACTGGTTATTAATATGGAACTATCTTTTTGGATTATTCCATTATTCTTATAGATCATCATCTGAAAGACTGCTAGAAGCTAATGGTAGGAGTCCAAGGATTACAAATGGTTGATAATAGTGAATTCCTATCTACAATGATCCAAAAGTCATTCCAGTTAACCAATACTGTACATCTGAAACTTAAACATCCAGTGCTTAAAGATTGTGTGTCAATAGGTCTGAACAATGCCTAAGTCGAATGCATATTATATGATTCTATAGGTCTACCAAATGACTGGTATTTTCAATACAAGTCATTAGCAGATGAAAAGAAAACAAGTAGTTTGACAAGAAGAGCCTTAGTACAAGATGGCAAAGTTGGAATCCTTCAAGAAAAGACTTCTATTCAACATCCTATTATTCATCCAAGAAAATCTGCATTTCTTGTCTCTGATCCTCAGAATCTTCATCTCAAATCACCAACACTTCTAGTCAGCCTGTACTATCTTCCAATGAATTGTATATACCTGAAGTCAAGCCTTTCCTTGTTGTAAATAAGATGTCTAGAATTTCTAATTCTCAAATCTCACGAGTTGAGGAGTGGAAATTTGCCAATCGCCACTTTTTGAAAGGAGGAAAATGGCCCCCAAAAACTAAATTTTGTACTACATCATCATCTTCAAGGCAGCCTCCAACACAAGCTGATCATGCCCCATTAATTGAACACAATTCTTTAAGTACAAATTATCTAGATCAAGTGTATCAAATTGGTAATTATCTTACTGCATGGTGTTCCTATGCTGAAGATGCCATAAACGATCTAGGTGCAAAAAATGAACTCATTTAGCAAACCTCAAGCTTTTGCATGATGAACAACAAGAAAAAAGAGTTGAGAAACAAGCTAGGATGCAGAATAAAGAAAGAAGAAGAAAAGAAAAAGCATCTAAGAGTTCAAAATTCACTATAGATATGTCAACCCCAAATTTATGTGATCAAGAAGAAACAAAAGCTAGCACTTCTGAAACATCTTTCAAACCATTGAAAATAGAATCCGTTTCAGAAAAAACTGGAAAAACAAAAGCATAAATTGTAACTCTTGAAAATGTAGCTTCTAAGTTTCCATATTTCATTATGCCTTCAATCTAGAAAGGAAACTTTGTAAAAGAAGTTCAAAAATACCCTAGGATAGAAGAAGATCTATTTACTTGTAATTTGAGGGGTTATATTTTAGATCTGGACAAATCTACAAACGCAGCTGAATCAATTAGAATATGGATTGGAGCTTATATCAGATGCAAGTAAGTACAAAGCTCAAAAATATATCCATAAATGTTCTAGCAGAAAGGAGAGTGGCAGGAATAGTATATGACTAGTGGATTGGACCACACGAGTCAGAACAACAGGCAATTCTTGCAGTAGGACTATCTACTTTAAAAGTACTCCTGAAAACACAGTTTGTCCCAGAGCCAATTGATGAGAAAAAGCAAATCATTACAGATCTTGCTAGAATGGAGTTGAAAGATTTAAAATATCTTGAACCCTTTGGTCAAGATTTTGTGGCCAAAGTTTATAAACCAAATCTTTCCAATGATTCAGTTCAAAAAAAATCGTTTTTATCCAAGTCGCAAGGAAACCTAGGAGATCTGATCTCTAAAGACATCGAAGTTCAAAATAAAACAATTGATTAGATTTTTCGGGTAGATCTCTTATTTCGATGTCATGAAAAGGTTAAATATCTATGTTGGCAAAAACAAGCACATGACATCACTTCCAGTGCTAATGTTTTCTGTGTTGCTTTACCTTGGACACCATTCAAGAAAAAGAAGTAACATAAAAGGTATGGAAATTGAAAGCCAGAAAAAATTGTAAATCCAAAAAGACCTTTTTAAAAATTTCTGATTTCTGAAGGAAAGGAAACAACCAAGAACCAAAAATAATTGTTGTTTCATATGTAAACAGGAAAGACATTATGCCCGTGCATTTCCAAGCAACACATCTAGTAAATTAAAAGCCTGCGTAGATATTGAAGAATTTTGTATCGATTGGTCTGTTCTAAATTCATAAGAAGAAACATTAGATGTATATATGTTGACCAATCATTCTATAACAAAAGAAGAAGAAATGACCAATTATGTTCAAAAAATGAACATCGTCTTAGATTGTTCTCATGACGAGTTTCCAAAAGAAGAAGAACTTCACTATAGTGAAGAAATTGAGACTCATATTGAGAGCTCTATAACTAGTGAATCATAATATTTATGCTGGTCTCCAAAGTCAGAAAAAGAAAAAGGAAAGCAATCAGTGCCCATTCTACCTCAGCTAAATTCCTTTTGTGCATATGAGAAAATGATTGGAAAGACATCTTCAATGCCAGTACCTGAATTTGATCTAGAAGCCAGGCAGAATTTCTTAAAGAAGATGGTAAAAACCAATAATCTTTCGTATATACCCGTTTGTGTGTAGGTTAAAAACAATTGGGTAGATATTGATGCATTCATCGATACTGGTGGATCAAATAACCTCACCAGGCATTCTGTGTTCAGAGGATTGTGAAAGTCACTCCAAAATATCTTAATTTCAGAAACAATAGGAGGTATAATTAATCCTACCCACTATATAGATGATGTTTGTTTAAAAGTAGGTTGGAATATTGTAAAGATATCTTCTATACAACATTATGACCCATCAGCCAATTTACTTTGGGGTATGCTGTTTATAAACTCAGTCTTGCCAGTAACAATCAGTGAAGATAAAGTTATCTTCAATTTCAAGAAGCAAGCAGTTTCTGTCCCAAGATTAAAATTTGCAGATTTAGAACTCCGAAGAGAAAGTCAGAAGAAAACCAGATCTAGAAAGTGAAAGAATGACTCAAATAATTGGCAAGAAGTGCTACAGATCTATGAAGCCGAAGAAGCTTTTAAAACAAAACAAAAAATAGTTGTTGGTCCACACTGGTCTCAAGATCAAATCTCTATATATGAAAGACAACTTAAAAGTTTCTCTGAAGATCCCCATAAGTTTTGGGAAAAAGAAAGCCCAAGGCAAGAAATTGTTACAATGCACGACAATGGAGTAAAAGGTAAGCTTATTCCTTGCACTCCTTCAGATGAATAGGAGATCAAAAAGAAAATTGTAGAACTTTTAAGTTTGAAATTAATTGAACCCAATGTTTCTCACTATTCATGTTCAACATTTTTACTCAGAAATCATTCTGAAAAGTACGAGGCAAAGCACAGATGGTAATAAATTATAAATCTTTAAATTTCGTCACTCAAAGTTTTCATTATCCTTTGCCCCCCCAAGAAGCGATCATACAGAAAATCCAGAAGAGCAAAATTTTCGGCAAATTTCATATGAAACCTTGATATTACCAAATCCAAATTGAAGAAGTGGATAGACACAGAATAGCGTTCACATGCCCTGCAGGATTTTATCAATGGAAGGTTGTTCCATTTGGCTTAAAGTATTCTCCTACTTTCTTCCAGAAAAGAATGGATTTTATATTCAGTAAGTATGATTTCATCATAGCTTATATGGATGATATTTTGATTCATAGTCTAGATTTACAAACACATTTGGCCCATTTAGAAATATTTGTACAAGAAATTAAGAGTCATGGCATCGTCCTATCAGAAAAGAAAATGGTTCTATTCCAAGATAATATTGACTTTCCTGGAATTCATGTAGTAGATGGACATATACATATGCAACCTCATGTTCTTACAAAACTTGCAGAGTTTCCCAATGAGCTTAAAGATACTAAGATGATTCAAATATTTTTGGGAGTATTGAATTACATCTAAAAGTATATTCCCGGGTTATCAGAAAAAACTACTCCTATTCGAAAGCATGTAAAATCAGGATGGTCTAGTCAAGCAACTGAAATAGTTAAAAGTCTAAAGGAAGAATGTAAATCTCTTCCAAAACTGCAACCTCCTAGAGATGGATTTCTCATCCTACAAACAGATGGATTAGATGAATTTTGGGCAGTTTTTATTTTTGAAAAGGAGCAGAAGAGTAACTAATAAGAACTTGAATTATATTTGGCACCAAGAAAATTCTTGATTAGAACTGATTCAACGAATTTAAATATTTCTTGTGAGCCAAAATATCGAGACAAATGGGGAGAGGAAGATTGTTTGCATGGAAAATTTGGTTTCAACAAGATGATTTTGATGTTCAATGGATTCCTGGAAATTCTAATTATCTTGTAGACGCTATTACCAAGGATATGAACAAAGCTCACAGAACCAACCGCAGCAAAAAAGAAGTCAAAGGTAGCATATTTGATTTTCCAGATCAGGAAGATAATTTTGCCACATTTGTTAAAACGTTTAAAATTATGGAGAAACATGTTGAAGATCTTTGTTCAAAAATAAAAAAGGTAGTTGATCTCAAATTAAGAAGAAACCAATGGACTCAGAAATGACAGGCTTGCCAATCAACAAATATTGCTACCCTTCTTGTTTTAGATCCTGAATTGGTAATGGTATGCTCTCTACGAAATATGAACGTCAAGCTCTATTTTAGAACTCTTGATGGTTTATGGTCTATACAATACACACAATCCATGATCTGGGTTTTAGATTTGAACTATTATCAGATGATTCTCAGTATTGAATTTTCTCTAGAAATTTTGACAAGTACCAAAATGATGGACCTTGTTGATATCAATATCAAAGACAAAGTTGGAAAATTCTTAGCATCATTAAGAATCCTAGATTTATTTGAAGAAATGGAAGCATCATATTTATAAAGAATTCATGTGGAATATATGGATTTAGATACATTTCCTCAGTATGAAATATTTGAAACTTTTGCAGACTCGGAGATTAAAGAGGGATTCTGTAGAAATAAATAGGTTGAAAGAACATCTCAATGAATAGAAAGGATTTTGCAGTATACCAAAATATTTTCCACGGCATGGGATTTTCAAAGTCCATAAATGAGAAATACTATTGATCCAAATCCTTTTGCACAAGTTTTTGAAAATCATTTCTCAGAAAGTTCAACCTTTGCTCATAATAAATAAGAGGTGAAAAGAGCCACTGAATGGCTAAAGGAATTCCCAAAAAAAAAAATTGGTAGAAAAAATCCATGTTATCAAAAAATTGAAGGAATTGCAAGGAAAACATCAGGTTTTAAAGTTTTCAGTAAATCAAAAAGGGTTGATCACAGTTGGAGTAACTTCAGGTAACTAGACCTCAGATACTATATGTTTAATCAGTCTACTGTTATCAACTAGGGTATGCACTTCATTCAATTTTGAACTTGGATGGCAAGAAAAAGAGGGAATAATTGACCATTGCAAAATATGGGTACAACACATGATCGAAACAACAACCAATATGTTTCAAATCTTCAGGTGGGAACTATTGGATGGAATAAAACTATTGGTACAATAGATGATAGCCTTCTTAATAGCTCACAAAGATTCTTTCTTGGATATAGAGATAAATACTACCGCCTACATCAACAGATGGAGAAAAAAAGATGACCGATTCACGCTACCTTATCAAAGTCATCATGCGTTCAGAGACAGAATAAAGCTAGAAATTGGACAGTCCTCTAAAGTAGATACATCATCTACATTGCTAGCATCTTCAAAAGGAAAATACACTTTATTTCTAGATGTGTACTAAGATGCTCAAAGCCCCGCTGAGCCGGACTACGAAAATGAATATTTTAAAATACCTGAAGAAGCATATCTAAAAAAGAATCAATCATCTGATGAATTTGATGATTATGATGAAGACCGCAGTCCCAAGGGGCCATGGTGATGGTCCTTTTATTCCTTGTAAATACTAAAAATCTTCAATTATTGTACTAGTTTTCTTTTGAAATATTGTACTAGTTTGCTTTTGCATTATTGTACTGGAATATTGAGTAGACACCATCAGACTATGGAAATGCCGACAGGACCATCAATTATTTCCACTCTGTGTCATGTCTAGTTTAAAGTATATTCTTCAAGAAGTCTATAAATGAGAAATCAGTAGAAGAGAAGCCCATGTGTGTTGGACAGAGCGCTTCTAAACTCTGTGATTTCTTATTTTCTCTTGAAATTCTCTGTAACTTTTCTTTGTAAGTTAATAAAAGCTTTGTGCACCTTTTCACTCTAAGTTGAGTTGTTTTCTTGATATTTTCTTCTAATTAACAGTAAGGCTGCAAGGAAGGCATTTGTAAAGCCACTGAGAGACTGCCCCAGGGAAGAGGTTGAGTTGCAGTAGACGCGTGCAGCAAGTACTTGAAGATACTGCCTCAAGGAGCTACTTTTCTAACCAGTAAGAGGTTATTGATCATTTAGCTAAGTTGCAGTAGACGCGTGCAATAAGTACTTGAAGATACCACCTCAAGGAGCTACTTTACTGACAGTAAGAGGTTCTCGATCTTTATATACTTGATACCAATATATAAAAGATCGAGTATATAAAAGATCGAGAACCTCTTACTAGTCAACAAAGTAGCTCCTTGAGGTGGTACCTTTAAGTACTTATTGCATGCGTCTACTGTAACTCTACCTCTTCCCATATATAAAATATTGAGTATTTAAAAGATTGAAAAACTCTTATTGGTCAGCAAAGTAACTCCTTGAGGCAGTACCTTCAAGTACTTGCTGCACGCGTCTACTGCAACTCGGCCTCTTCCCTGAGCACTCTCTTAGTAGCTTTACGAATGCCTTCCTTACAACCTTACTATTACTTGGAATAAAATATCAAGCGAACAACTCAACTTAGAGTGAAAATGTGTGCAAAGCTTTTATTAACTCATAAAGAAAAGTTACAGAGCATTACAAGAGAAAATAAGAAATCTAAGAGTTTAGAAGCACTAAGTCCAACACATATGGGCTTCTCTTCTGCTGATTTCTCATTTATAGACTTAAAGAATCTACCTTGAACTAGACATGACACAAAGTGGAAATAATTGACGGTCCTATTGGCATTTCGATATTCCGATGGTGTCTACTCAATATTCCAGTATAATAATGCAAAAGAAAACTAGTACAATAATGCAAAAGAAAACTAATATAATAATTGAAGGTTTTTACTATTTACAAAGAATCAAAGGACCATCACCATGGTCCCTTGGGACTGTGATCTTCATCACAATCATAAAATTCATTAGATGATTGATTCTTATTTAGATATGCTTCTTCAAGTATTTTTAAACTTTCATTTTCACAGTCGAGCTCAGTGGGGTTTTGAGCATCTTGGTACACATCTAAAAATAAAGTTTCTTTTCCTTTAGAAGATGTTGGCACTGTAGATGTCATAGTTGCTTTAGAGGTATATCTGATGTCGAGCTTTCTTTTGTCTCTAAAGGCATGATGAATTTGATAAGGTAGCTTGAATGGGTCATCTGTTTTTCTCCATCCGTTGATATAGGTGATAGGATTAATCTCTATATCCAAGAAAGAATATTTATGAGATGTTGAGAAGGCTGTCATCTGTTGTACTGATAATTCCATTCCACCCATTAGCTCCCACTTGAAGATTTGAAACATATTGGTTGTTGTTTCTATCGTGTCTTGTACCTAGATTTTGCAATGGTCACTTATTCCCTCTTTTTCTTGCCATCCAAGTTCAAAATTGAATGAAGTGCATACCCTGGTTGATAATAGTAGACTGATTAAACATATAGTATTTGAGGTCCAGTTACCTGAAATTACTCCAACTGTCATCAATGCTTTCTGATTTATTGAAAATTTTAAAACTTGATGTTTTCCTTGTAATTCCTTCAATTTTTTGATAACATGGATTTTTTCTACCAATTTGTTTTTTGGGAATTCCTTTAGCCATTCAGTGATTCTTTTCACCTCTTCTTTATTATCAACAAAGGTTGAACTTTCTAAGAAATGATTTTCAAAAACTTGTGAAAAAATATTTGGATCAATAGTATTTCTCATGAATAATTGACCGGAGAATCCACAGTTTTGTCATTTTTGGACTTTGAAAATCCCATGGTGTGGAAAATGTTTTGATATACTACAAAGTCCTTTCTATGCATTGAGATGTTCTTTCAACCTATTTCCTTCTACAGAATCCCTCTTTAATCTCCGAGTCTGCAAAAGGTTAAAAAATTCCATAGTGAGGAAATGTATCTAAATGCATATATTCCACATCAATTCTTTGTAAATATGATGCTTCCATTTCTTCAAATAAATCTGGGAATCTTAATGATGGTAAGAATTTTCCAACTTCTTCTTTGACATTGATATCAACAAGGTCCATCATTTTGGCACTAGTGAAAATTTCTAGAGCACAGTCAATACTGCCAATCATCTAATAATAGTACAAAATCTATAAAACCCAAATCATAGATTGTGTGTATTGTATAGACCATAAATCATCAAAAGTTATAAAATGGAGCTTCACCTTCATATCTTATAGAGAGTATACCTTTACCAATTGAGGATATAAACTAAGAAGGGTACCAATATTTTTTGATTGCCAAGCCTGGCATTTCTAAATCCATTGGTTTCTTCTTAATCTTAGACCAACTACCTTTTTTTTTTCTCAACAAATATCTTCAACATGTTTCTCCAGAATCTTAAACCTTTTAAAAAATGTGGAAAAATTATCTTCTTGTTCTGGGAAATCAAATATGCTACCTTTGACTCTTTTTTTGCTGCGGCTGGTTCTATGAGATTTGTTCATATCCCTATTAAGAGCATCTGCAAGATAATTAGAATTTCCAGGAACCCATTCAACATCAAAATCATGTTGCTGAAACCAAATTTTCCATGCAAACAATCTTCCTCTTGCCATTTGTCTCGATATTTTGGCTGACAAGATATATTTAAAATTCATTGAATTAATTATAATCAAGAATTTTATTGGTACCAAATATAATTCAAATTTTTAGATGCCATTGAATATCGCAAGAGTTTATTTTTTAGCAATAAATTAGTTTTTCTAATTCTAGAGAAACTCTCCAGATGCATAGGCGCAATGTTCTTCTACATTACTCTCATCCTTCTTTCAAAAAAGAATTGTTGCCCAAAATTCATCTGATGCATCTAGAGCAATCCATCTCCTGGAGGCTAGAGTTTTGGAATAGATTTACATTCTTCCTTTAGACCTTTAACTACTTCGGTTGCTTGACTTGACTATCCTGATTTTAGATGCTATCAAAGAGTAGCAGTTTTTTCTGATATCCCAGGAATATATTTATGGATGTAATTCAATACTCCCAAAAATCTTTGAATCATCTTAGTATCTTTAAGATCATTGGGAAACTCTGCAAGTTTTGTAAGAACATGAGGTTGCGTCTGTATATGTCCATCTACTACATGAATTCCACGAAAATCAATATTATCTTGGAATAGAACCATTTTCTTTTCTAATAGGACAATGCCATGACTCTTAATTTCTTGTATAAATTTTTATAAATGGGCCAAATGTGTCTGTAAATCTGGACTATGAATCAAAAAATCATCAATATAAGTTATGATGAAATCATACTTATCGAATATAAAATCCATTCTTTTCTAGAAGAAAGCAGAAGCATTCTTTAAGCCAAGTGGAACAACCTTCCATTGATAAAATCCTGCAGGGCATGTGAATGTTGTTTTGTGTTTATCCACTCCTTCAATTTGGATTTGGTAACATCCAGATTTCATATCAAATTTGTTGAAAATTTTTCTCTTCTGGATTTTCTACATGATCACTTCTTCGCGGGGCAAAGGATAATGAAAACTCTGAGTGGTGGCATTTAAAGGTTTATAATTTATTACCATTCATGCTTTGCCTCGTACTATTTCAAAATGATTTATGACTAAAAATGTTGAACATGAGTAGTGAGAAGCACTGGGTTCAATTAATTTCAAACTTAAAAGTTCCACAATTTTCTTTTTTAACTCATGTTCATTTGAAGGAGTGCAAGGAATAAGTTTACCTTTTAATCCATTGTTGTGCATTGTAACAATTTCTTTCCTTGGGGTTTTTCTTTCCCAAAACCTCTGGGGATCTTCAAAGCAACTTTTAAGTAGTCTTTCATATATAGAGATTTGATCTTGAGACCAATGTGGATCAAAAACTGCTTTCTATTTTGTTTTTAAAGCCTCTTTGGCTTCATAGATTTGCAAAACTTCTTGCCAATTCTTCGAGTCATTCTTTGGCTTTCTAGATCTGTTTTTCTTCTGACTTTCTCTTCGGACTTCTGAATCTGAAAATTTTAATCTTAGGACAGAAATTGCTTGCTTCTTGAAATTGAAGATAACTTTATATTCACTGATTGTTACTGGCAAGACTGAGTTTATAAATGGCATACCCAAAAATAAATTAGCTAATGGGCAATAATGTTGTATAGCAGATACCTTTACAATCCTCCCACCTACTTTTAAAGAAACATTATCTACATAGTGGGTAAGATTAATTTTACCTCCTATTATTTATGAAATTAGGATATTTTGGATTGGTTACCACAATCCTTTGAACAGAGAAGGATTGGTGAGATTATTTGATCCACCAGTATCGATGAATGCATCAAGATCTACCCAATTGTTTTTAACATGCACATAAATGGGTATATACAAAATATTATTGGTTTTTACCATCTTCTTTAAGAAATTATGCTCGTATTTTGGATCAAATTTAGGTACTGGTATTGAAGATGTCTGTCCAATCTTTTTCTCATATGGACAAAAGGAATTTAATTGAGGTGGAATCGACACTGCTTGCTTTCCTTTTTCTTTTTCTAACTTTGGAGACTAGCATAAAGGTTCTGATTCCCTAGTTACAGAGCTGTTTATCAGTCTCAATTTCTTCACTATAGTTAAGTTCTTATTCTTTTGAATACTCTTCATTAGAATAATCTAAGAGAATGTTCATTTTTTGAACATAATTGGTCATTTCTTCTTCTTCTGTTAAAGAAGCATTCAACAGCATATATACATCTCATGTTTCTTCTTCTAAATTTACAATAGACCAATCATCACAAATTTCTTCAATATCTACACATGCTTTTAATTTACCAGATGTGTTTTTTGGACATGCACGGGCAAAATGTCCTTCTTGTTTACATATCAAACAACAATTATTTTTGGTTCTTGGTTGTTTCCTTTTCTTCAGGAATCAGAAGTTTTTAAAAGGTCTTTTTGGATTTGCAATTTTTTTGGCTTTGAATTTTCCATACGTTTTATGTTTCTTATTTTTATTGAATGATGTCCAAGGTAAAGTAGCATGGCAAACATTAGCACTGGAAGTGATATCATGTGCTTGTTTTTGCCAACATAGATATTTAACCTTTTCATGACACCAAAAAAAGAGATATACCCAATAAATTTGATCAATTGTTTTATTTTTAACTTCAATGTCTTTAGATATTAGATCTCATAGATTTCCTTGCAACTTGGATAAAAATGAAATTTTTTAAACTGAATCCTTTGAAATATTTTCTTTCTAAACTTTCGCCATAAAATATTGACCAAAAGATTCAAGATATTCTAAATCTTTGAACATTGTTCTAGCAAGATCTGTAATGATTTTCTTTTTCTCATCAATTGGCTCTGGGACAAACTGTGTTTTCAGGAGTACTTCTAAAGTAGATAGTCCTGCTGCAACATCGACCTGTCATTCTGACTCAGGTGGTCCAATCCACTAGTCGTATACTATTCCTGCCATTCTATTTTCTGCTAGAACAAATATGGATATATTATCAAGCTTTGTAGTTACTTTCATCTGATATAAAGCTCCAATCCATATTCTAATTGATTCAGTTGGGTTTGTAGATTTGTCCAGATCTAAAATATAACCACTAGGATTAGAAGCAAGCAGATCCTCTTCTATCCTATGGTATTTTTGAACTTATTTTACAAAGTTTGCTTTCTGGATCGATGGCATAATGAAACATGGAAACCTGGAAGCTGCATTTTCAAGAGTTACAACTTTTGCTTTTGTTTTTCTAAGTTTTTCTGAAACAAATTCTATTCAACATCCTATTATTCATCTGAGAAGATATGCATTACCAGCCTCTAATCCTACAGAATCTTCATCTCAAATCGCTAGCACTTCTAATCAACCTGTACTATCTTCCAATGAATTGTATATACCTGAAGTCAAAACAATGTAAACTTTGAAACGGGAACTGATACTGTTACCCGCTTCGTAGAGATAGCAAAAAAATGACCCGATTTTCAAAAGTGGTGATGAAGAATACACATGTTTTTTTTAGAACATGGTTTTTGGAACTTTAATTTTTTTTCATGTTCAAGGATGAAATCAAGTTTTAGAATGGTAGTGATTTTCATGCTGATTTTAAAAAGTGAGTATTCTGCATTACACATTTTTTTTAAAAAACCTAGTTTTTGACTTTTAATTTTCTAATGTGTGAAATGTGAAAAATTATTTTCTAAATTTGATAGTTTTTTAAGTCGTCATCTTATTCATATTTTCTTGTTCTCTATCTTATTTTTTTTTTTTTAGGGGGGGTTTTTATTGTTTTGCTTTTGCGTTTTTAAATTAGAAAGTCGATAGTTTGAATTTTAGATAATCTACATATTTATACATCCTTAATTAATTTTTCAATCCACATGAAATAATTGTTTCTAAAAAAACAACATTTTTTAACAATGGACATAAAAATAAACATTTTTAACATAAATATAACAAAAAAAACTAAATGTTTTGATAATTTTTTGCTAGAATTAACATGTCAAAATCACAATTTTTATACAAAAATATTAACTAAAAATGGTCAAATAATAGTTTTTTTTATGAATTTCATGTCAAAAAAATAATAATAACAGTTTTTTTTTCAAAAA
>APFE031487497.1:0-14218 GCA_000404065.3 Pinus taeda | reverse complement strand
CTCTCCAACTGTGAGTTTGGGTTGGCGGAGATGTTGTATCTGGGACATATCATAGGAGTGGATGGAGTGAGAGTCCACGAGGAGAAGATTAGGGCCATCAAAGAATGGCCGGAGCTGAGAAATGTGACGGAACTTCAAGGGTTCATTGGCATTTGTGCCTACTATTGGAAGTTCGTCAAAGGTTTCTCGCAGCTTGCTACACCCTTAACAGATTTGACGAGGAAGGGGGCATTCAGTTGGTCAGATACAACGCAGCGAGCCTTTGATAGGCTCAAGGAGGTTATGAGCAGTTGCCCAATGCTTGCATTCCCAGATTTTGTACAACCTTTGGTTTTGGAGTGTGATGCATTGGGAGAGGGGATCGGCATAGTGTTGATGCAGGGAGGTCATCCTATAGCCTTTGAGACTCGGAAGCTCCTTCCGCATGAGAGGTTGTATTCTATATATGACAAAGAGATGCTAGCCATCATGCATGCATTGGTTAAGTACCGACAGCATCTGGTGGGTAACAGGTTCAGAGTGAGGACTGATCACAACAGCCTCAAGTTCTTTTCAGAGCAGAAGGAACTACAGGAGAGGCAGCAGAAGTGGATTAGCAAGATCCATGCATATGACTTTGACATTGAGTATGTCAAGGGTAAGAACAACATGGTAGCAGATGCCCTTTCACGTAGACCAGCCATGTTGCCTCTTATGAGTTTGGATACGGAATGGAGGGCTCGACTCTTAGTAGAGTACTCCAAGGAAAGGTTTGCATGTGAGGTTCTCGATGGGCAGGTGGCAGATGACAGGTACAGGGTGGTTGATGAGATCATCTAGTACAGGGACCGGATCTTCTTGACTGAGGGGTCTCAGCTCAAGAATAAGATACTCCAAGCATCGCATGATCCACTGTTGGCAAGACATCAGGGGTTTACCAAAACCTACAGGGCCATTAGGGAGAGGTTCTCATGGAAGGGTCTCAAGGAGGACATACTCCAGCACATCCGGGAGTGCGATATTTGCCAGAGGAACAAGGGAGAGATGAGCCATCCCGTGGGATTATTGCAGTCTCTTCCCATTCAGGAGAGGAAATGGGAGAGTATTTCGATGGACTTCATCACAGGGTTTCCCATGATACAGGGCAAGGGTTGTATCTTTGTCGTCATTGATCGACTGACGAAGTACACACACTTTTTTGCCATATCCGCACACTATACAGCAACACAGGTGGTCGAGCTATTCTTCAAAGAGATCTTCAGGCTACATGGTCTTCCTAAGACCATCGTCAATGACAGGGACAACCCTTTCATGGGCAGGTTTTGCAAGGAGCTTTTCCATCGGTATGTCAACATTCTATGCCTTATATGGGTATCATCCTCTATCTTTTGTTGACGTGATGTTTGGTGATAGCAGGGCTCCTAGAGCCAAGATTTGGATCCAAGAGAGTCAGGATATTCTCCGAGCTCTCAAGGATAACATGGCTACAACACAGAACTAGCAGAAGCTGTATGCCAACAGGGGTCAGGTGGAGAGATAGTTCGAGGTGGGGGACATGGTCTACCTATGATTACAGCCATACCGACAGTCGTCACTAAAGCAAAAGGGGGCTGAGAAGCTCAAGCTCCACTTTTATGGGCCGTAGAGGGTGATTCACAAGGTTGGACAGGTTGCATATGAGTTGGAGCTGCCCCAAGGTAGTAGAATTCATAACATTTTTCATGTATCGTGCCTAAAAAAGGCATTGGGGCAGCAAGTGATAGTGACAGATGAGCTACCACCCATGGATGACGAGGGGCATTTGGTATTGCAGTCGGAGGCTATCATTGATACCAGGGAGAGGCAGCTATGGAACAGGACAGACTGAGAATTCTTGTTGAGGTGGAAGAATTTGCCGGATGAGGATGCCACTTGGGAGAATGAGAAGATCTTGCAGCATCCATCACTTTAGTTGCTTGAGGACAAGCAACATTTTGCCGGGGGAGACTGTAATATTCCTAATTAGACATGGCTAATTGGAATATTCAATTTTGTTCAATTTTTGCCTTCTGTAGTTATTTGTAAATAAAAAAGTGAGGACAGGGGACATAACTCACTTTTAGAATAAAAATTCACTTCCTAGTAGCACAATGTTGTGACTTAAGGGGGAGCCAAGGGGGCCAAAGGGGGACGCAGAAATGGAGCCCACGCAGACACATGGAGAGACTGTGCAAGAGGGAAGGAACACGTGGCAAGAGGGGAACCACGTAGGAAGAGGTGAGCCTTGGGATTGAGAGAGGCGAAGGCTATACAAGAGAGAGGAGCCCCCTGATTTTGATCATTCAGTTATGTGCATTTTGAGCTAGTCGTTTCGACTTTTGAGCACGCTGGCTGTTTACCTGGTCTGCAACACTGTTTATTGCATTGAGTGTCTCCATTCAGAGATCTCACCCTTAACCCTGGCGGACTTCGAGTGCCTGCTTGGGCAAGGTATTTCCATCGATATTTCAGTAGTACTTTTATCAGCATTTCAGCAGTAGTTTCATCAGCATTTTGGAGGACTGCGCAGTACTTGGAGATGGATGCAGTTCTTTTTGGTTGTAGTGTTGGATTGGGGTTTTGTAGGTGGATTTATGCTAGGATATTGAGCAGGGGTCCAGCTCTTGTCTCATTGGAGGGTTTTTGGCAAGGTTTCAGGCCATGTTTCAGGCAAAGTTTAGAGGGGTTTTCTTCAGTGGCAGCGCAGGGCATTGAGGAACTCTACAGAACCCCAAGAGGTTGTTTTTCGAGGGTGAACCATTCCAGGAAAGCTTTCTGGGTTTCTTGAGTAGAGCCCGAATCTAGAGTTTCAGCTTTTTCCGAGGAGGGGAGCAACCCCAAATCATCATTTGTTTTCTAGCAACAGTAGCAAAACAAGAACATCCACGCAGAGAGGCCATTCTTATCATTCTGAGAGTATTTCTTCACTTACCTTGTGCAAGTCGAGGTGCCATCTGTCTAATCACCTCTTGTACTCATTTATTGCTTAGTATAATAAAATGGCTCAGAATTTCTCGCTGCGTTTCTTGTGTATCTGCTTATATTTTCGGTTTACATTATTATATGTTGTTCCACTATTATTTTATCACTTCTGGGTTATTATATGATTTGCATATATTTGGTTTGAGTTTTTGCTGGTGTTTGAGGAATATTCTGGGTTAGGAATACTACATCGCTACACCATTTTGCTGAGATGTATATCTTGTTGTAAGTTGCTTGTGAATTCCATGCTCCCTACAAAATCGTAGGAAATCATTTAAGATGTATTCGCCACCTCTGTCAGTCCTAAGGACTTCGATGTAGTGTCCACTTTAATTCTAAAAAAGAGCTTTGTATTGGCAAAAGTGCTTAAACACTTCAATTTTTTGTTTGAGCAGATATACCCATCTCTTCTTTATGTAGTCATCTATGAAGGTCAATAAATAATGGCTGCCACTAATTGATGGTGTCTGCATTGGGCCACATAAATCTGAGTGGAAAATCTCCAAAGGTGCATTTTCCCTTATTGACTTTCCTATTGGAAACGTCTCTTTATGTTGCTTGCCCAAGATGCATAGGTTGTCCGGTTTTTCTATGAGTGGTAATCCCTTCACCATGCCTTTCCTATGCAACAAATTCAAACCTCTTGAAATGTCCAAACCTCAAAAGTTGAGATGTCCAAATCTCAAATGCCATAACCAATTTTCATCTTTGACCTCTGCTTGATAGTTCACTTGTATGACAGCTGCATCTTTTCTTCCATCCTCTTGTGAGTTCATTGATAGTTTTTCTTGTGCACCTTCTTCTTTCAAATATGTTCTTATCTTTAGGGAAAACATTCTATTATTTTCCATATGAACCTTTGCAATCAGTTGTCTACTTGGAGGCATATCCAAAATTGTGCACACATCATTTTTGTAAAAGACATTGTAGCACTTTTGCATGAGTTACCCAATTCTTATGAGATTATGCTTAAGAACAGGGACAAAGTAGACATCTTAGATGTACTTCTTCTCCCCCTTCTTTGTTAGGATATTAACTCTTCCTTTTTCCCATGGCAGAGAGTTTTCTATCCGTCCCTAATGTCACTTCAGATTTCACACTTTCATCTAGATTGGAAAACATTTCTATGTTCCCTGACATGTTGTTGCTACAACTTGAATCTAGATGAAATATATCACTTTGTCTTTCTTGTGCTACATTAAAAGCTAAAAACATGCTATCATGGTTCTAATTTTTTTTTGAGAAATTTACACTTGGTTTGTTACTAATGTCATATTTCTTCTTTCTAAATTCATTTTCATAATGACCATACTTCTTGCAGTGATGACATTGAACTTGAGATTTATCATACCTCTGACCTTGTGCTTGATTTTGGCCTGGGCCCTAACTTGGATTTTGATTAGTCCCACTTCCACTTGTGCTTGAAGGGTTGCTTCTTCCACTTCTGTGTGGGTTTCTTCCTCTTCCTCTAGCATATGATCTTGCTCTGCCTCGACCTTGACCAAAGGAAACTTTTGCCTTGAAAGCATGCTCCAATGAGAAGCTTGTTGTAGTGATGCATGAAGCTCATCCACTGAAAACTATGAGAGATCCTTTGTCTCTTCTATTGCCACAACAATGGCATCAAAACTTGTTGGAAAACTTCTCAAAACTTTCTCAACTATGCTCCTTTCTTCAAATATCTCACCATGAGACCTAATTTGAGTAACCAACCCAATAACATGTGTAGGAAATGAGTCCACATTCTCAGACTCTTTCATACAAAATGTTTCAAAATATCGTCTCAACATTTGCAGTTTTGCTTTCTTAACTTTTGCCATGCCTTGGTAGGCTGTCTGGAGGGTGTCCCATGCTTGTTTGGACTCCGTTGCCACTGCAACACTTGGGAAAATACTTTCATGAACTGCTTAAAAAATGTAGAAGAGGGATTTTGCATCCTTATTTAACATTTGCAGTTTTGCTTTCTTAACTTTTGCCATGCCTTGGTAGGCTGTCTAGACGGTGTCCCATGCTTGTTTGGACTTCGTTGGTACTGCAACCCTTGGTAAAATACTTTCATGAACTGCTTAAAAATTGTAGAAGAGGGATTTTGCATCCTTCTTCCTATTTTCCCTCAACAAATCTCTTTCTGCTTGAGACAAGGCATTGTATGTTGTTGCATATGTTGTTTCTTGAAAGCCATTCTCCACCAAATCCCAAATGTCTTGAGATGAAAACAAGGCATTTATTGTAATAGCCGAATAATCATAATTTTTGCCATTAAATTGAGGTATTTGAGGATCAGTCAATTTTGCCATTTCTGAGTGAAAGAAAACACTTTCTACGTTTCAAAAATTCTGCCCTCAAAACAAATTTTAATTGCTAGTAAAAACACTTGTTTTTTTTGCTAGAAATTTTACCCACAACAAAGAGTAAAACAAGAGAGGTGGTAAATTTACTGGTGAAAGATTAATACCATAACAGAACAAGCCACACTTTATATTATATGTCAAAACATAAGGAAACACATTCAATTAATACCATAACAAAACAAGTCACACTTTATATTATATGTCAAAACATAAGGAAACACATTCACAATAAATTTGCTGCGATTTAACCCATTTTCCCGCACCCCGCACACACCAATATTTAATATTTCCTCCACGATTTTCTCCTCACTACCTCAAAGACTTTCTCACTCTTTCACTTGCCCAACATACAAAATGACTTTTACATCCATATTTATCTCAACATACAAATTTGACATTAATACATGAAAGAGTTACATAATAAATGGTTTTCTAAACTTGCACGTGTTGTGGAGTGTGAGCAATACTGAAAGAGTGAATGTGATACTTATTTACTAAACTTCATTAAATGCCTTAACTTATGTGCTGTGTTGGGCAATAGTGGCGTGGAGTGTGGGCAACAGTGGCAGAGTGAATGATTGTCGATACTTATTTACTAAACTTAATTAAATGCTTTAACCTCTGTGTTGTGTTGCGAAATAGTCTTCACTGTACTTCTTCTCTCACTTGAGTCATTTTACCTCCAAAGTATGTTTAAAGCGGTGATTGGGATTAATATTTCCAACAAAGAATGCATGGCCACTTTCAAAACGTCAACAATAAAGATCTCCTCTCTCACGAGCCATGAAGCACAACCAATGACTCCCCATGATCCCACCCATGAAGCACAACCAATGACCCCCCATGATGCCACCACCTCAGCCCTTACCATGGTCATTACTTGAGCTTCAAGTCCAAGATATATAAGTTTACCTTGTGATATTGCTTTATTTTACATTTTATAATTTTTAAATCCCGTCTCTTTGTATTTTATATAAAAATAAGGTGAAGAATGGTAAGAATGATATAACACCCCAATGACTATGTGGTTTATCTTAATTTTAGGGTAGATGCTATGTGGTTTATCTTAGTTTTAGGGCACATCTACCCTTACTTTATGAATCCTATACCCTTTGTGCAACCGTCAACTAATGAGCATTTACTTTATTAATGTGCTATTTTATAGGAGATGGAAGGGGAAAACAGATCAATGAGCCCCAAACACTCTAATCAAGGGTCATCGGTTGAGCTTCATGTCCAAAATAAATTTACATTTTATTATTTTAAAAATCTGTCTCTGATTATTTTATTAAAAATTTAATGTGAAAGATGTTTCTACATCCTATATATCTAAATGTTTCCATTAACCATATCTTTAAGGCATACTTGTCTTTTACATATGAATTATCTATCCTTTATAAAGGATAATTGTGAAATAATGAGCTTTTACTTTATACACTTCTTTTCTTTTTTCTTTTTCTTTTTTAATTTAAATAAAGAATGAATAAAGGTAAAAACAAATTCATGAGATAGTGAAATTATTTTTTTAATTTTTTCTAATACTGAGGTTCAACAATTTTACATATTTTTGTCATAAAATTAAATTACAGATATTTTGTTTTTTACTTTATATGTATTTTTTATTATATATAAAAATGAATTAATGCATTTTTATTTTAAGTATACTTAATTATTTAATTTTTATTTTTTTTTTAAACATATTTTCTAATGGAAATTTAAGCAAATTTTTTGGAAGAATAAGTTTGAGCTATATAATCTATGCAACTCAAATGCTTCAAAAGTTTTTCATAACATTTTTTTTGTAATAGCCACGAACCTCCTCCCCATAGCCACGGTGGAAATAGGAGGGATTTGAAAGATTTCACATATCTCTAAATACCAATTGAGCTGCCCCATGACTGCACAACATTAAATACATTTATGCATTCGAAAAAAAAATTAAATAAATAAAATTTACAATCTCACAATAAAATTTATTGTTGAATTGGACCTAAAAAAAGAATTTTTCACAAACCTTTTAATATATCTTTTAGTTGTAGGTAGAAACAAATTAAGGAACTTTTATTTTTCATTTCTTTTGAAATGAGTGGTGTCACCACACCTAAAATGAAGTAACGGAATTTTTATTTTCTACCTTAGAATAAATATTTCATGACATGTAAAAAAATTAATGGGTTTCTATTCCTAGCATATTATAACTATTGGACACTTTTTGATCTTTTTTTAGCATTTTTAGCAGTGAATTTGCCTATAACTATTGGACACTTTTTGATCTTTCTTTAGCATATTTAGCAGTGAATTTGCCTAGAAATTAGGCACAGATATCTTAAATGGTAAGTTTGAGCTTAGTAATCTACACAATTCAAGTGCTCCCCATTCACAATGTTGAATTTATTTATGCATTCATAAATACAATTTGAATCAATCTCATTCTAAAATTTATGGATTCCAAAAAAAATGATTTCCACTTAGAATACATATTTTTCTATTTTCATGGATAACAGTTGAGAAAGGCATTGAAAATGGATCAATGACCAGAAATTGTACACACTGAGCTCAAGGGGAAGGACACTTTGTAGGTGAGGTTGATTTCATCGTACCGTCAAACACTTGAATACATTTTTTGGGAGAGGACTCATGAAGGGGAAAAGTGCTCTCTAAGATGGTCTTCAGTCTTCTCTCGCTCTTCTTTATAAAGCTGATAGTCATCCTCAACTTTGTTGAGATCGAGATAGTCATATTCATCTTCCTTGTTGAGATTTGCTGGTTAAGAACTTAGCTGATGACACTACACTATTCCACTTGTTGCAAACATCGTGAGATCCTCAGAGGGAATCGAGTGGTAGCAAGGCCAGCATTTCTTCCCTGATTTCCTCAGGTGATATTTTATACAGCCTGCTAAGCACTTCACCGTCCACGTTACCAAGTCCTTGGTAAGCTGGTGGTACCTTTTAAAACAAATGATTATGGTTTGTAAGGATGAGATTATATTTTTAGTTGATCTTTCGAAGGATGTAATGTGCTAAAAAAAGGTATTGTGAAGTTTTTTTTGCAAGGTATATCCTTTGAAACAGATCAACTAAAAATGTGACCTCACCCTTAGAAACCATAGTCATTTGTTTTAAGCCACCATATTAAGGACCAATGGCCAAGATGGAAGAGAATTGCTTAGCAGGCTGGTAAATTACTGACCAAAATCAGGGAAGAAATACTGAACTTGTCGCCACTCAGATTGCCTCAGCAAATCTCGCAGTGTTTGCAACGAGTGGATGAGTGAGAGAGGAGATCTGGGAAGAAGACGCCATCTTCAGGTCTATAAGATAGATCTACTTGATTAGAGTATCCAGAACTATATACCAGGCAGACACAATGGTTGTTGGAGAGAATCAAATTGGCAAAGGTGCCAAGGGCCTACACAAAGTGAAAGGCAATAAATTCCGCCAAGGTGCGAAGCTCTCAATGGTTGTTGGAGAGAATCAAATTGGCAAGGGTGCCAAGGGCCTACAGCAAGTGAAAGACAATAAATTCCGCGAAGGTGCGAAGCTCTCAGGGAACGGGAAATCCACCGCTGCCACTAACGAAAAAAATGAGAGGAAAAATTCGGTTTCTCTCTCCTCTCGTGCTGACCTACAGGATTATAGCATTTTGGGTCTTTTCATATGTTGATAAAAATGTAATTTATTTGGTAATTTTTTGTATTGAAATATATATATTGGAACCTGTAGGTCAGCACGAGAGGAGAGAGAAACTGGATTTTTCCTCTCAATTTTTTCGTTAGTGGCAGCGGAGGATATACCGTTCCCTGAGAGCTTCGCATCTTCGCGGAGTTTATTGCCTTTCACTTGCTGTAGGCCCTTGGCACCTTTGCCAATTTGATTCTCTCCAACAACCATTGAGAGCTTCGCACCTTGGCGGAATTTATTGTCTTTCACTTGCTGTAGGCCCTTGGCACCTTTGCCAATTTGATTCTCTCCAACAACCATTGTGTCTGCCTGGTAGATAGTTCTGGATACTCTAATCAAGTAGATCTACCTTATAGACCTGAAGATGGCGTCTTCTTCCCAGATCTCCTCTCACACACCTATACGAGAAGAACCCACTTTACTAGTTCATAACCTTCAAATCTCAACCATTGTTGATAGTCATATTCATCTTTCCGTTGCTTCCGCGGGAGAACATTCCTTTTCTTGTAAAAACGACATTATTCACAAGTAATTTAAAAGAACTCTGAAAACATTTTAGAGTGCGATTCACAAGTAATTTAAAAGAAAGTAAAGCCTGTCAAGATTCCTTTCTTTCTCATTTGTTCTCTTTAAATTAAATGTCGTAAAAATTAGATTGATGGAATTTGAGGACAAGATGCAAATCCGCATTGTCTTTTTCAACAATTCCGGTTGCCTGTATTAAAAATAGTAGGAATAGGAACCAGAACTCTTAAATCAGTACTTTAAACACAGCTGGTAGCTGTAAAATGAGTACAATGCCGTAACATCGCTAGCATACTTGTGAGGGTTTCAACATCACAGGGCTGCGCAAAGAAATTATTACAGATTATTCTTTATTACAGATTAAGAAAAGGGTAAAAAGAAAAACATATATCTGTAAATTTTAAAGTATTCCTAACAGAATTACTAAATAAGAACAACCATGAAACCACAGAAGTTAAAGCTCTCCACGCAATAATTGACACATTGAAAATAATCGCTTGAATGTTAGTGATCCCCCTAAAAAAACAAAAAATGAGAAATGGGAGAAATAAGGGGATTTACAGCAAATTTCTTAATTTATGCAGAATTAACTATGAACAGTTGGTTCAAACCATCATCAGCAGGCTGAGCACAATTTTAAGGCATGGCTTCACGATCCTTTAGATGACCTAGACTTCAAATATGAAATATCCCATGAATTTTGAAGAATTTCGAAACTTTCAGGGCGAAAACAAATTGAACACAGATACAAAAATAATTTTAGTTAAATGGAAAATTTATGCAATCCGGAAATCAAAGAAAATGTGGAATCCCTTAGTATGCCTGATTTCTTAAAATCTTTAAGTGAATTTCTCTATAATTATGTATTTAAAAATATATTTAATTGATTAAAATTAACAATCTTACGATAAAATTTGTGGTATGACCCAAAAAAAAAAAGTTTATCGTCTAAGCTTCCAAACAGAAGGATTAAATGAAGAATAATTGCTTGAACGCTAGTCGATCCGTCTTATGAGGAATGGGAGAAATAACAGAATTTCCAGCAAAACCTTTAATTTATGCAGAAAAAACGTATTCCTTAAATTTTAAAGCATTCCTTCAAACCGTCATCAACCAGCTGAGCACAATTTGAAGTCACTGCTTCACGATCCTTCAAACCGTCATCAAGCCGCAAAACAAAATGAAAGCAAATATAACTAAAGTTCAAAGAAATTTCTGCAATTTCGAAATCAAAGAAAACGTGAAAGCCTACAGCATACCTGATTTCTTAATATCTCTAAAGCTTATGAGAATCAAAATCTAGTTTCCAAACTTTGTCGGAGATAAAAGTGGCAAACAAATCAATGAGCCCCAAACAATTTCATCATGGCCATTTATTTTTCAGTGGAAAAAAAACATATTTCATTAAGAAAACAAAGAGGTTACATATTCCTGAGTCTATTACTGAGTGGAAAAAAAACAATGCATTAAGATAACAACTGATAATCTAAAGCTAGATAAACCAGTGGAAAGCCTCCTTTCTAGATAGCAAGAAACCACAGAAAAAAACCTAGAAAACTGTCAAGCTGTCTGGGCCAGACAATAGGGAAGCCGAGAGAAAGAACCCGCAGCTAAAAAATAGAGAAAACAAGGATCCACTAGCAAATACAAAAACCAGGAAAGTAAAAGGAAAAACAGAGAAGCAAAAAGAAATAGATCCGCCGAATCAGAGACACCCGGCTTGGAAAGCTGATAAACCAAAATATTCTCCTTCGGATAGATGTGACAGAAAGATATAGAAGAGAAACATACCTTATTGGAAGAAAATTGTTAGAGCCAGTGTATTCATGAAGTCACAAGTCACAGAAAGAGAGTGATGCCCAACACCGAGTATCACGAGCCATGAGACGTTACTTGTGCTTCACGTCCAAGATATATAAAATCACTTTGTGCCATGGCTTTATTTTACATTTTATAATTTTTAAAGTCCGCCTCTTGTCATTTTATATGAAAAAATTAAGGTGAAGAATGGTGTAACAACCCCGTGCCTACGTGGTTCATTTTAATTTTGACCTTGTCTCTTTAGGGCACACGTGTCATTTCCTATTGAATCGGATACCCTTTGTGCCAACTGTAAATTCATGAGCATTTATTTTATTAATGTTACTTTAGGGGAGATGAAAGGGGAAAACAGATTGATGAGCCCCATGGTCTCTAACCAGGGTCATTGCTTGAGCTTCATGTACAAAATAAATTTACATTTTATTATTTTAAAAATTTGCTCCCGATTATTTTATATTAAAAAATTAATATGAAAACGGGTGCTTCATTTTATTTAATTAATTTTTTTGGTTACCCATATCTTTAGGGCACACCTGTTTTTTTTTCTATGTATGAATCATATATCTTTTATATAATCGTGAATTAATGAGCTTTTACTTTATACCCTATTTTTTTCAAGAGAAAGAATAAAGAAAGTTAAAAATAAATGGTGAAATTTTATCTTTCACAAGAATTTTTTATTATATATAAAAATAAATTAATGTATAATTATTTTTTTTTTAATTTTTTTTTAAATATATATTTTTAATTATTTATGTATTAAAAAAAAACATTTTAAGTAAATAAATTTGCAATCTTACAATAAAATTTATGCGGTAGTTTAACCAGGCAGAGGAGTTGCCTGGAAAGTTATGGAAATATTTAAAGAAAATCCAGCGAGGGTTTTTTGCAAATCCAAGTTATAGTTGTTAAATTTCAAAATTTTAGGTGTCGTAGAAGTTTTTGATGGTGCTGAATCTATTTCCTTCATCAAAAACACAAGTTATAGTTGTTAAATTTCAAAATTTTAGGTGTCGTAGAAGTTTTTGATGGTGTTGAATCTATTTCCTTCATCGAAAACACGATTCAAATAGTGCCTCTACGGCAGATGACTCCAAAATTTATTGTTGAATTGCACCCAAAAAAATATTTTTCACATATTTTTAATATATCTTTTCATTGTAGGTAAAAAAAAATTAATGAGCTTTTATTTTTCTGTAACACCCCAAGATGCCTAAAAATTATTGTGGTTACTAAGTTGATCTTTAAGATTTATTAATTTAGTTTTACTACCTTATGTTGTTGAATGATAAATGATTGAGGCTCAAAGGCCAAGAAAGATATATATGGTTACCTAAATTATTGGTAATAAGGAATCTAGATACTTTAACCAAAATAGAAAGTGTTTGCATTAATTAAAAGAAACAGTTACAAAGACAATTACCCATCTGCCTTGAAGGGAGATTTAGATGGGAAAAAAAGGTCCAGGAGAACTATCCTAGAACTGGGAGGAATAAACCAGTGGGAAAACTCTCAAAAAGAGTCAGTGAAAGTACTCAACTTCAACTTGAGGCGGGACATGAGTCCAGAGGCCCAAGGTTCTTGATTATGGCTGGAATTAATTTAAGTGTGAACAAGAGAAAGTGCTCGGGGGAGGGTCTGGTCGTAATTGTCAGGTTTGTGGTTGGGAGGAGAGACTTTCTAGAAGTATGATAGAAAGTTTCATTATAAATTAATATTGGACTGTGGAAATCAATCTAATGATAAAGTAGAATTTGTCAATTTGAAATGATGTTAACAGAGCAATCTGAGGAAAGTAATTCCTTGAAAGTCCATTATTACAGAAAATAGGAATTACTAGTTTCGCAAATGAAATCGTAAACAATTCATTATGGAAAAACATCAAAATAACAATTAATGCTAGCAAAGTATGGAAAAATATGTTCATTCAATAGTTAAATAGTCAAATGCTCTTGAATATGAAGGGTAGTTTATTATAATACAACATCGAAATATTATGTATGAGATATACAAGAGTTTTGTAGAATGGTCGGTAGGAAACACCATTGGTTTCAGCAGAATTTATATCTAACATTAAACCAACAGTCATATATATATAAACCATGTTATCAAACATCGAACTTCTGTAGAAATGAACTAAATATTAAAGTGCATGCTATTACAGTAGTAAAATAGAAATATTTAATCTTAAACAGGATTGTTCTAGGGAGATTGAATGAAACAACCAATACCTTGAGCAAGGAAAAAGAGTTATTCTCAGCACAACATTCAATTTAGCAAGAAATTACTACACTGCCTTTTAAAAACAATATGACAGATCTTTTAAACAATATGCCAAACGGAATAGACTAAATAAGTTTCACAATAGCAAATTAAAAGCACAGAGCTACATTTCGAAATGTTCTCGATAGTCGGAGCGTGTTGACATGACCAGAACTTAAAAAAAGAACTATCTTGTGTATAAATAGCTTAAAACACTACAACAGAGAAGAAACCCCAAAAACCCTCAGTCGATTAAATCTGGAGCATTCACAAGACTGTAGGTGACATGCATAGTACTCAACCTATTCCTGTATATTGATAAATATTTATGACTCTACCTTTATTTCCAGATAAGTAAACATGTTCGTAACTTAAGTTCATGCACCATAAGTAAAATATCCAACCTATAAATAAACATGGATGTCGTAAGCTCTTAAGCCTTTAAGGGTAGTGGTCTTATTCAAATAACTATCTCAGAAATTATGTATGAGTACCTCTTACAGAAGCCAAATGCAATGAAGTGAATATATGTTCGATTCTACCGCATATGCTAACAGAACAACGCCAAACGAAGAGCTTTTACCTGAGTTGGGAGGG
>APFE031487496.1:173355-197113 GCA_000404065.3 Pinus taeda | reverse complement strand
CAAAAGTTGCGGCTTCTAGAGGAGGTTCAGATGAACCTACAGCGCAGTTCAGATGAGGAGATCTTCTAGGCCACGCAAGTCAATCTTTACTTCTGCAGTTGCAGCTTCAGTTTCAGCAGTTTCCAACTTCAAACTAGGACAGTCAATATCTTGCAAACTGTGCGTCAGATTGACTTCATTCCACCACCAAAAGTTGCGGCTTTCAAAGGAGGTACAGATGAACCTACAGCGCAGTTCAGATGAGGAGATCTTCTAGGCCACGCAGGTCAATCTTTACTTCTGCAGTTGCAGCTTCAGTTTCAGTAGTTTCCGGCTTCAAATGTGTGAGAGAGAGACCCATTTCTGCGCAGTAGAGAAGAGACTCATTTCTACGCAGTAGAGAGAGAGAGATGTAATGAGAAGTGTGTGAGCAAATGAGGAAAAGTCCTCTTATATTTATACACAACGTTGGTGTTTGAATAGATGCGACTATTGGGCTCCTGGGCCTACATGAGTTGTAGGTTGGCTTGATAATAATTCCATAATCAAAATAAATTCATATCTCCATGAATACTTATCGGAATCGGATGATCTTTATATCAATCCTACACCTCTCGACGAGAGGAATCTAATAAAAATATTATCAACCATGAATAAGATGACCCACATGAAGTTTTGCCCCAATTGCCAATTTTAACATAAACCTCTGGTGTTATAGACGAGATATGTCAATTGACATGATCTCCAATGGACCATCCTGCAACTTGATACAAATTGCCAACCCTGAACCCATGAGAAAAAGCATCTTTGAAATTTCTATTTTCAAACACGTACATTTCCATCAATGAATGCCACCCTGAAACCTTTGACTTCCATTGCCGAAATGGACACCAAGTTCTTCTTGTGATCAGGTTCATAAAAGAGATTTTGTAAATGAATTGAGTTACCCTCATTCAATTGAGGGATAACATTCCTTACACCCTTTCCAGGATAGATGGCACCGACTCCAAGTATAATCCCACGATTGTTTCCATCTCTACTAAATTAGAGAGATCACCCTTCTATCCGATGAAGTGCCTTGAAGCACTACAATCAATAAGCCAGATTCTCAAAGAATCTGAAGGAGAGGGCCAATACAAGATAACGCTTCTTTATCTTATCAGAAACAACATTTGATTCTTCATAACTAGGGTTCCTTGCTTTCTTTGAAGAGTCGGTCGTTTCCTTGATGACTTGCATTACCTATCATTCCTTCAATCATTGAAAATGTCCCTGAAACGATTGTTATCTTCATCAAGAGATGTGTTCCTGCCATTCGAACACTCCTTCACATAATGGCCGAACTTATTACAAACAAGGCATATGTCTTTCTTTCCACCCTTAGATCCAAACTTCCCAATGAAGTGGTCTTTAGGTAGGCCATCAGAAGTTTCCACTGCGTCATTCTAATAATGTTCTCTGCTCCAACTTCACCATTGGCGAATTTGAAGAGGGATGAGGAATCCGTTGATCCTTTTGTCCTTCCCTAACTGTCTTCAGTGATTGCTCTTTCACTCTTGCTTAGGCATTGTCTTCACCTCAACTCCGATACCATGTTAATTTTAGGTATGTTCTATGCTTAGAGCAATTTATTTCAATTTTCATAGTTAGCTCAATAGCTTTTCTAAATTAGCAATCACATCAGCGTTAAAATAAACTGCAGATAGAACATGAACATAAATCGCAAAAGACAAGCCAAGACAAGAGGACACAAGATGTGGTGCTAGCCAGGGGCAACCCCCAACAGAATTCAAAGCTTTGACTTATCTAGATAAGAGCATAGATCATTTCTAAGAAGATACATGAGATCAGTTTAAGACATGTTGCTTCAACTGATTCTCCAAGGTGACTCCTTCACCTATCATTGTGTTGCATCTCATCCTCATGCTGCACCTCACCGTGCCGCACCTTGTTGCACCTATCATCATAATGGTGGACCTCATGACCATATTGTACACATCATACTGCTGCACCTTGCTTGCCATGTTGTCCATGCTTGCTGCTATCCCATGTGCCTTTGTTGTCATGTCACAGTTGTTGTCCCACTTTGCCTAGCCATACCTTGTTGTTGTCCCATACGTCTTAGCATACCTTGTTGTTGTCCCATGTGTCATAGCAGTGTTGATTTGGGGTAGCATCGGATGTGCTCTAGCCACGAAATTTGGTGGAAAGGTTGGGGCACATGAGATCTCCAATACCCAGAAAGGGTTTGGGCAGATATCAGGAGATATTAAAATAATTAATACTTTTAATGGAGTCCCTAAGGCTAAACTCAGGGAAAATAAAATATTAATCTGTATTAATATGAATTTGTGATAGAATGGTCCAAAAGACATGGATCAAGCCAGATCTAATCTTAGCCATTGATTAGGGACTTAATCTCGGCTGTTGATTAGGGACTTAATCTCGGCTGTTGATATGTCGACAGGAAAAGTATAAGAGGAGGCTTGAGGGTCACTTAGAGAATACACCAGAGTGATCAATCATTCTATTCTCTAGAGCGGGGTTTGCTAAGAGAGATAGAATCATTATTGGAGAGTAGCTGAGGGGCATTGAGTACAGAGAGACACAGAGGCAGAGATAGTGTCGATAGAGCAGCAAAGCAGCCAGAGAGAGTGACGCAGGAGCAACCAATGCTCACGCACGGCCACGCAGAGGCAGCTAAGTGATGCGCAGAGCACCAAAGAGGCCAGCATAGCTGTCAGAGAGCTGACGCAAGGCCGCTTGGGGCTAACGCAAGCCAAGATAGGCTAACACAGGGCCAGCGTTAGGCTAGGAGAGGCTGACGCGGTCCAAATTGGGCAGACGCTAGGGTTTTTGGGGCAAATTGGTGTTGAGCTGCTGCTGGAAGGATTATCCGAGGTTTTAGCCAGTAGATTTCTCAGAAACTGAGAGGTATTACTGCCAAGGAAATTCTCTGCTGGGTAGGCCAATTTCGGCACCCAGATTGTACTTTGATATTGCTTAATAAGAAAACCCTCAGATAGCTGCACCGGTTTTCCCACATTGGGTTTTTCCAGGGACATTAGTCCAAAAATAATGGTGCCATATGGTGTGTTTGTTTCTGTTTCTTTTAGTTGTTGATCTATAATATGTTGAGCATGCACTAGTGTTTATTTTCAGTATTTACATTGTAAATAACTTGTTAAGGAAAATAACAAGTAGGTAGGAATAAATCAGATAAAGTGCATGGACGGTTTCTAACTATATAAACTTAGAAACTTCAACAAGTAGCACCATGTAGCCTTGTTGTCCCATGCATCTTAGTAGCACCATATACCTTGTTGTCCCATGCATCTTAGCAACACTATGTACCTTGTTGTCCTATTTACTTTGTTGCACTAGTATGCTAGTAGCCTTGCTGTCCCATGCATTGTGTTATCCCAACATGTTGTTCACAACTGATCTGATTAGGGCACTAGGCAACCCTAAGTCCACCTAGCAGTCATCAAACAAGTCCCTTGATGACTACGGCCCACCTTGCCAAGCTTCTTCCTTAGCTACGATGCTTCCATAGGATGCATATCAGCCCTTCACAGATCTGTTGTCACCTACAGCAGTTACTCCTACCACAGCCCTCAACGATGTCTCCTTATGTTGTCCCTTAGAGATGATTGTGGCCTGGTTAGGAGGGCCTTTCTAGGCCTCTCGACCATCTAACTTTCACCTCCTAACAGCTATTGTAGTAGTCCCTTACTGTGGCCCTATAAACAGAGATATGCACCTCAAAACCATGCACAAAACTCACCTATAGTTTGCGGCTTGATTAGCAAGGTAAGACCTCTCCAACGTGTCATAAAACAGTCCTTAAGCCATCCTTCTTGCCTCCTACAATGTGGCTAAGAGTTGTGGCTCTTCTTCCCTAAAATCCGCACCCAAAACAATGATCAGATACTAGGGTTGTCCACAAACTTGGCTATCTCCTAGACTGTGTAGATACTAGGGTTGTCCTCCTTATAGCATTAGGGCTTCTCACTTGACTGTGTCCTCTTGATTAGGGCAGTGTAGATCTTCTTCTAGACTGTGGTTAGGTTCTGCGTAGAAGCTAGGGCTAGGACTGCAGCTAGGGCTAATTGTTAAGCTTCCTTTCCTTCTGCGTCTTAGGTCTAGTTCCTCCTAGATTTCTCTCACACTAAAACCCAAGACAAGTGGAGAGAAATCAAGATAAAAGTGTGTGTGAAATGACTCTCAAGTCATCTCCTTTTATACTAAAACGTTGAGCACATGTGAGGTTTATTTGGTTGCTGGCTGACCTTGACGAATTGTCTTATAACACAAATAAATTCATAACTCCATGAATACTTATCGGAATTGGATGATCTTTAGATCAATCCTACACCTCTCGATGAGAGGGATCCAAGAAAAATATCAGCTGCCATAAATAAGATGACCCACATGGAGTTTGGCCCTAATTGCTAATTTTAACAATCATTTTCTTCCAAAGTCAAATCTAGAGACATCTTCCATACATGATAGTCAGATTTTTCCTTAAGCCTATCCTCGGATTTAAAGTAAGATGTAGTCGTCATTGGGACTAGTTCCAAGTTCTTGTCCAATAGCTTCCCTTAGTGATTTCTTTTCCTCACTCTTGCTTGGGGTTTGTCTTCACCTGAGCTCTAAAACCATGTTAATTTTAGATAACAATGGTATGTTTATGGTTAGCACAATTTACTTCAATGTTCCTTAAGCAGCCCAATGACAATTTCCAATTATTTCCAGTAAAAATCACATTGACAGTAAACGAAAATAGAATATAAAAACATATGCAGAAAACAAGCCAAGGCAAGAGGACACCAGATTTGGCGGATGCCGGGGAAAATCCCCAATGTGGGGAAAACCCTTTGATCAAATATTCTTATTATTATTCAATAGTTCAGCACAGAGAGAGAGAGAGAGGACAATAATCAAATTCACTTGCCCAATAGACAGTCAAATTAGCCCTGTAAAATATTGCAGTCAATTTCTGCGCTAACTAGAAAGTCAACGTTGGTCAAAATAGCAACATAACTTCACCAAAGCAGCTTGGTCTTCCTTGGTCAAACTTGGCCCAAAGAGAACGTCAAACGCAACCCAAAACAACTCTATCAAACCCAATCAAAGGAGAGAGAAAATCTACTGTGATTTTCTGTGGTCAAAACAAAAGTCAACACTGGTCAAATTGTCCGAAACACCTCGATTTTTGGGCAAATAAATGCAGCCTCAAGAGAGCGAAATTATGCCCCAAAAAACACAGTCAAACTTGGTCAATGAAGCCTTGGTCAACGCTGCCTTGAAACCCTGAAATTTTCGGCTTGCAAACTAAGCCAAGAATTCATCCTCCATCCACACTTATGAGAGAAAGAGAGGTAATGACCAAGTTGTACGAACCAATTAGATTAAGAGAAAGAAGAAATGATGAGTGAGTGATGTACAAATGAGGAGAGAGGTCACTCCTATTTATACAATTCATTGAGGATGAAAGGACACCTCTATTGGGCTTCTTGAGCCTACATTAAGCTGAGGTTGACCTTAACAATTTGTGCACGGGAGAGAATAAATTCAAAATTCCACTTTTGCTTGTTCGAAGGAGATGATCTTTATATCAAATTTGGACCTCTCGAAAAGACAAATCCAATGCAGTAATCATCTTCATCATAGGAGTTGTCCCAAGGTGGAATTTGGCCCTAGTTTCCAATTTTAATATACTTCAATCCAAGTTTCCCAACTAGTTCCCATCCTAAAACACTAAGGCCATAGAAGAGGTCCCACTGGACTAGGGCTAAAGACTAACCCCCTTGGTAAGGTGAGAGAACAAGTTTATATTCAAGATCAATCAATCATCCAGGTCATCATTTTATCCATGTTAGCATGCCCAAAACATCAAGTAAAACCACTTGATTGCAAAATGGTTAAGGTACCTACTGATTGGTAGCCTACCTTCATTCAAGAAGAATGTTGGATGGTGAGAGGTAAATGAATCATGCAAATGGCGAAAGAATGTGCCACATCATCATTATTGAGGAATGTGTAGAGATGTTGGTTGGCTGGTTGTCCAAGATAGGAGAAAAAGTTTTCTCCTATAGGGTTACCCATTTTGGTGGGTAACAAGGACTCGGGAGGCTCTTGTTGATTTGGGGTAGCATTGGATGTGCTCTACCCACAAAAATCGGTGGAGAGGCTATAGCACATGAGATCTCCAACACCTAGAAATGGTTTGGGCAGAATCTAACCATTTTGGGAGATATTAAAATAATTAATATTTTAATGGAGTTCCTAAGTCTAAACTTAAGAAAAATAAAATATTAATGTGAATTAATATAAAACTGAGTTAGAATGGTCCAAAAGTCATGGATCAAGCCAAATCTAATCTTAGCCGTTGATTAGAGATTTAATCTCAGTCGTTGATGGACCAACGAGAAAAGTATAAGAGGAGGCTTAAGGGTCTGTTGGAGGACACACCAAGAGAGATCAAGAACTTGATTTTCTGGAGCAGGGTTTGCTAAGGAAATTGAGTGAGTGATCAAAGTTGCAGCTGAGGGGCAGTGAATAAATAGCAAAGAGGCAGAGTTAGTACCAGAAGCATCAGCGCAGAAGTCGGGAGAGGGTTGATGCATAGCCAACTAGAGGCTACGCAGAGGCAGCCAGAGGCCACACAAAGGCAGCCAAGAGCTACGCAGAGCCTAAGGAGGGCCAACGTGTGAGATGCAGAGGCTCCAAAGGCTAACGCAGAGCCCCGAGAGGCTGACACTAGGCCAGATAGGATGACACTGGTCCAAAAAGGTTGACGCAGACCCTAAAGGCAACGCTGGGAGATTTCGTGGGGCAGATTGGAGCTGGAGAGTTGGATAGGGTGACGCAGTCCCTATCAGGGTGATGCAGAGTAGCAGAAGCTTCATTGTTACTGTGGGATCGTTCATCTGGTGATTTAGCCGGAATATCTGTCTCTAACTTAAAGGTACTACTGCCTAGGGCATTCTCTGTTGGGTGAGACATTTCTGGCACCCTGGTTGTATTCTGAAACTGCATAATAATAAAACCCTCTGAATAGCTGCACCGGTTTTCCCGCATTGGGTTTTTCCGGGGACATTAGTCCAAAAACAACGGTGTCACTTGTGTGCTTGTTTCTTTCAGTTTATGATCTGTATGTGTTGATATTGTACTTGTATTTATTTCCAGTATTTACATGGTAAATAACTTGTTAAGTAATTGAACAAGTAGAAAGAAATAAATTAGATAGTACAAGAAGAATTCCAACATGGTATCAGAAGTTGCAGATCACAAGATAGCTGAATGCATCAGCTGAGCAGAGCAGCAGCAGCGGAAACAGCTGTCCCAAGTGACAGAAGTTGTTCCTAGCAGAAAGCAGCAAGGAAAGGGTGATGCAGAGAGCCTGCTTCATCAATTCGATCCAGCAGGAAGATCAGCACTAAGGCAGAGAGGAGCAGACCTAACCTACGCAGTGCCCGGTCATCTTTCTCAGCCAGGAAGGATAGATGTTGTGGCCAAGAGGTGCAGATTGTGTCGGTGTCGGAATTGCGCAGAGCCTAGAGGCTCTAACCTTCACACTGTTGGGGCATAGGAGGCTGTGGGTAAGTTGCGGAGCGAAGGTGGTGGGTGACTATGGTCAGAACAATACCTAACAGGGCAAGACCAAGGAGGAGGGAGTTGATGCTCAGGATTGACAAAGGGATTTCCAGAAGGGAAATCGAGGCTCAGAGAGACTCAAACTGAGAACTTCCAGATGGGAAGTAGGGAGACTTGAAAGAGTCGAAAGAGGACTAGCGAAATGGCAATGAATGGGCTAAGAGATCAGGATAGACTAGATGGAGCTTCAAACTTCGGAGTCTAGAAGGCCAGGATCTTGTCCATTCTAGATAGGTATCGCATCAAACACTTCGCCTTGAAAACGATAGCGATCCCGGTTGACCCAACTGAAAATGACAAGTACGAGGAGGCAATGGCCAGGGTAAAGTGCATCATCCTTAATGGTGTCAAGGATCAATTGCCGAGAAAGAGATGACAAATGAGATGTGGGAGGCCTTGAAGAAATTGTATCAGCATACTTCTGTGCAAAGGAGGATGTTACTTGAAAATCAGTTGCGGTCATATCAGATGCAGAAGGGAGAGCAGATAGATGTCTTCCTCAATGGATTGAAGGAGATCTGTGATCAGCTAACTTCCATAGGGGCCACACTGGATCAGGAACTGATGGTGAGGACCGCATTGAACGCAGTCTGAGAGGATTGGGAGGTATTTGTCCAGAGCATAATAGGTAGGATGAGCCTTCCAAATTGGGAGGAACTCTGGGCATCTCTTCGTCAAGAAGAGATCAGACGGGTGTCCAAGGCGGGGAGTAGCAGAAAAGGGGTCAGAATCAAGGAGGAAGAAGAAGATGTGGCTCTCGCATTTGCGAGAAAGTAGGAGAAAAGAAAGAAGAAGGACCTCTCCAAGGTCAAGTGCTTCCATTGTGGGGAACTGGGTCACTACGCAAACCAACGTCTTAGGAAGAAGAGCAAGGCAGAGGCTTTTGAGACCAAAGCTCCTCCAGCTAAGGCAGAGAAGGAAGTGGAGACTGATGACGACTATGCCATGAGTGCTCATGCACCTCGAGGAAAGAAGTGGGGAGACACCGAGCTGTAGTCAAGAGGACTACAGGCAATGAGGGGCAGGATCCTTGAGGTACCCAACCTCTTGGATTATACCTTGCTACAGGAGCCCCGAAGAGGAGTAGGCTGTAACAGGGTTGGCAGATGTCGGTAGAGACACATGTGGATGGAGCGACAGAGAGTCTACAATGCAGGAGTCCCAGGACAGCGTGAGGCAGCAGTGTGAGATGCATGGAGTTGTTGCAGCAGTGCAGAGGTCAGAGAGGGAGCACTTGTCAGCAACAGAGGAGCTTCAGCGTCGAGAGCATCTCTAGCCTGACAGAGATGTCAAAGTTGGGAGGATCAGTTACTTACTTCTCAGTAACTAAGTTGTAGTGCAGAAGTTAGCAATGGCAATGCTATGGGCAGCATGATGAGAGGGATGCAGTGCAGATGCAGCAATGGCAGTGGCAAGGCCATGAGCAGCAGCATGGATGCAGAGGGAGTTGTCATACGGATGCAGCAGTAGTAGTGGCAGGGCCATGGGTAGCAGTACATGATGCAACAGTGCAGAGGATGTTGGCAAGGAGGTTGAGCATTAGCACAGGGACCGATGCTGGATGATCGGGTGATACTTAGTGAGGAGTATTACTAGAGCACAGTCCTTGCTAAGAGGGAGTGTTGATTTGGGGTAGCATCGGATGTGCTCTAGCAACGAAAATTGGTGGAGAGGCTGTAGCACATGAGATGTCCAAGACCCATAAATGGTTTGGGCAGAATCTAACCAGTTTGGGAGATATTAAAATCATTAATATTTTTAATGGAGTACCTAAGTCTAAACTTAGGAAAAATAAAATATTAATGTGAATTAATATAAAACTGAGTTAGAATGGTCCAAAAGTCATGGGTCAAGCCAAACCTAATCTTAGTCGTTGATTAGAGATTTAATCTCAGTCGTTGATGGACCAACAAGAAAAGTATAAGAGGAGGCTTGAGGGTCAGTTGGAGGACACACCAAGAGAGATCAAGAACTCGATTTTCTGGGGCAGAGTTCGCTGAGGAAATTGAGTGAGTGATCAGAGTTGCAGCTGAGGAGCAGTGAATACATAGCAGAGAGGCAGAGTTAGTATCGGAAGCATCAGCGCAGAAGCCAGGAGAGGGTTGATGCAGACCCAACTAGAGGCCATGCAGAGGTAGACAGGAGTTGCCAGAGCCTGAGGAGGGTCAGCATGTGAGACGCAGAGGCTCCAGAGGCTGACGCAGAGCCCCGAGAGGCTGACACTAGGCCAGATAGGATGACACTGCTCTAGAAAGGCTGACGCAGACCCTAAAGGCAGTGCTAGGAGATTTCGTGGGGCAGATTGGAGCTGGAGAGTTGGATAGGGTGACGCAGTCCCTATCAGGGTGACGCAGAGTAGCAGAAGCTTTATTGTTACTGTGGGATCATTCATCTGGTGATTTAGCTAGAATATCTGTCTTCGACTTAGAGGTACTACTGCCGAGGGCATTCTCTGTTGGGTGAGCCATTTCTGGCACCCTGGTTGTATTATGAAACTGCATAATAATAAAACCCTCTGAATAGCTGCACTAGTTTTCCCGCATTGGGTTTTTCCGGGGACATTCCAAAAACAACGGTGTCACTTGTGTGCTTGTTTCTTTCAGTTTAAGATCTGTATGTGTTGATAGTGTATTTGTATTTATTTTCAATATTTACATGGTAAATAACTTGTTAAGTAACTGAACAAGTAGGAAGAAATAAATCAGATAGTACAGGAAGAATTTCTAATGGATAGACTTCGAAATTCCAACAGCTCTCTCTACTTTCTTCTAGTATCAAGACCAGTGATGTCTAGCCCTCTTCACGGGGGAGGTTTTCAACAACAAATCTCAGCTCTTGCAGGTCATTGCCCACCTTAGGACAACCAGGCCAATTATCTCATACTTCCCTGTTAATCCATCAAATCAAACCAACAAATGGCAAGTAGAACTCCAGACTCCAGAGCACACTAGACATCAGCATGGTGAGACTCTAGGTTTCTCCTCAACTTACCCCTCTGGAAGACCACCTGATATTATTGAGACTAGCTCGGAAGTGTTGGTCCATACATTGAAGCACATGCTCTGTCATGTCCCAAATGGGATATTTTTCTAAATTTGCAGAAATTGAACTCAACCCAAATCTACCTTTATATTATCATTCATTTAACAAAAGATTGCTATGGAAAATATAATAGATAAAGTGCAAGTAATTCCATAAAACAATAGGCAGAAAATAATCTGAACTTTATTATAATATAAACTGGGTTTTACATGATAATGCAATAAAATAGCTTGAGATGGGAAACTGGCCTCAAGAATCTGCTCCCATACTCTGTTGGCCCTCCAAAACTAAACTGAAATATCACTGTTGAGCTCTCCTATGAATTCTGAATGAATTCACCAAGGGGAGATGGGTACTCATCCAATCTCACTGAATCACCCGAGGATTTCCATCCTGGAGCTACTATTGGAGTAGAGAATCGGGTTCTCAACCTCTCATACAGGAAGAAATATCAAATCCAAGATGTCCTCGAATGGCCTCCTCCTCCCCTTTTTATAGATCTGGTGGACCCTTCTAGAAGCTCCTATTTTGTTATTATTTTAATTATTGAGCACATTTCCCTTAATTAAAATACTCTTTAATGTGGGAAAATGGTAAGTTGGCCAACATGCTTTCTTAAGCCACCGAAAATCACTTCTAGCCATCCCATCCTATAGATCTTCTCGTTCCAGTTCCAACGAGCTATTACACTAAGGTGTTCTGCCAAGTATTCCTCCTGAAATGCCACCTTAAGCGTAATTAATGGAGCCAAGCCCATTAATAACTCAGTTTTTTGAAATTTGTCTAAATGCAACAGAACGAAAGGTAAATTGTGCGGATGGTGGAATATACCAAGCAAACATGCCATGAGGAACACCAGAAAAAGGAACATTACATGCTCATAGAGCATTAGAGAGATCAGCTACAAACAAATCCAGCATAGAGCACCTCCTTCCCATTAGACTACCTCTCAAATCCAGTGAAGCAACTAGAGATCCATTTGGAGTTTCCTTCCTTCTATCTCTGATGCTAGAAGTATCCCTCGTTCATACACCCCCCCACCCCGGGACTGTGCAGCCTAGCTCCCTAATGGTTCTAGAAGACACTGGCAATGAGCCAATTTCCCTCGGCCATCAGAATGTAGAGATCTTAACATCATCGACCCCATTGTCCAATCTCTCTCTCTCTCTCTCTTAACAAGTTCTTGAGTTGGGTTGTCCACCTTTCCAATCTTAGACGAACTCGCTTAGTGTTTTGTATCACCATACCTTTGCCATAAGTTTCTACATATGTTCTTATGTCATACTTAACAAAATTATCTTATCTTATAAAAAAAGCAGTGCATCTCATTTAAAGTGAAAAGACTTCTAAAACAAGAAATGAATGAAATGGCTAATTGAGGAACACTGGACTAAAAAAGTAGACTATGGATCTAGGTGGAGTAAGAAAGCACCATGACCACTCCAATCCCATGATCATGAATCTAGCCATTTGTAAAGGATGGGACACAAGACTTATGCTGCCATCCATAATCAAGTAAAGTTGCATTGCAAATATTAATAGGGAATCGCAGAATATATGTCATCATCACATCAAGACAGCAGCCATGAGTACTAGAAATCCTAGAAATTTATGGCCTTTGTACCCAACTCATTTGTCATGTAGCACGTAGTTTACAGTTGTTTAAGGCCATAGTCTTCCCCCCTGTCCAAGCTGTTGGAGGCTATTTCACCAGATATGGTCATTCAATTCCTCCCTGATATGCTTGGATCCTCTTCAATCCTTTCTCTCATCATCTTCATTTTGCAATTTTCATGGCTTTTCCTCTCAATCTCTCTGGTAATCTTTTTTGAGTTCAGTTCTTCATCTCCCTCCCTCCCTTGCCCAAGTAATTCAACGCATTTCATGCAGCATCTTGCTTGCTACTCTATGACGCTTGGAGATGTAAGGAAGTGTATTGTTGCATGAATGTTGTTCAGTGGAATTGCCTGCCATGAAAGCCTCCCTGTCTGCATTCATGCAACAGTCAGCACCTTGGAAAATCTTGGTTTGAGGCAGTGAATCCAATAACGCCATGGACCACTTCTATGTTGAAGCTACAAAGCACAGTCTAGCCTTGTATGAATGGGAGAAAGAAACTGGTGCTGCTCTCACCACACTTTGAGGATGCTTGAATGAATTGGATGCCTCCCTCTTCATTTTTCAGAACCTGTCTGCTGGCTTGGAAAGTCCTGTGAACCTTCGCACTCTAGTTCTCCTGGAAAGCTCATCCAGTAAATGGACAACTGCTTCTGGAGAGGAGGTCAGCACCACCAATGAGGAGGGCGCAGTCACAAGGTCAAAATGATTTTACTTTTCAGATTTATGATTTGTTTCTACTTACTCTTATTAGGTTAGTTTATTCGAATATATACTTGCATGTTTCAAAGCAGGTGGACCTTAATATTTGTGGATACCGAGGTTTGTTACCCATCATTTTGTTGGGTAAGAAACTCCAGAGCATTCTTATGTTGATTATATGTTTGGGATCTCTGATGACAAAAGGAATATTGATTCTAAGTGAATGGTTGCCCGCATATGTTGATAATTGATTTGTGTTCTCTAAGTTCTATTCAATACACTTTCATTCAGAGAAAGTATAGTGCCTAAACTCCAGCCTACAGAAGACATTGGACTGTTGAAATTTAAAGCTTTCCATGGTTGGCAGACAGTTATTTGTGTCTATTAAGAGATGGTTAGAGTTCCAGAGCAACCTTTCGACGATGGAGCAGTCTGCTATAGCTGAAATACATCTGCAGCTCATTGTAAGTTGTATACACAGGTAGACCTGATAATAAAGACAATTCAACAGGATTTTCTTGGTAAGGAGATTGATGTGCCTCCTTTTGCACATAAGCATTACATCTTTAAAGAGCGATATAATTTTTTTATCAAAGCCTGTGCATAATGCAATTGAAATTACTGGGATGTGTTCAACCATGGCTTGTTCCAATGCTAACTGAACAGGAATCAAAGGAAAATCCCTCAGCTCTTGCATTCCTTTCTACCAATGTATAAAAAGGAATGATGCTCAGTTAACTCTTGAAATTTGAAGCATGGAAATCATGCTCTAATATTGTACATTTATAGAGGGTCAAGCATTAGAATCTGCGCTGCTGGGTACTTGGAAGTTGGAAATTATCATATTGCAAGGAAGGCTTTGAGGAAGGAGCAGGTGAGCTCCTTCCCTTATCTTGTCCTTGAAGATTGAAAAGTCTATGGATAGTGAGTGGACTTACCCTAGCCTGGTGAACCTAAATCTACTCCAATCCTTTTCAGATGTGTTGATCCTCGACCCCATATGCCCCAAATATATATTGGCAAGCTAAAGCACTGATCTTCTATCCTCCCATCACTTTATTTCCTTCCAAAATGCTTTATACTGTTTTGATGGGGCTTACTCTTCAGAATCACCTTATAATTTCTTGATTGTGTGTGTTTGGAGATCTTCCCTTCGAACTCAAATCATGAGATTAAGTTCAAAGCCCTAAAAGTCCTAGCAATCCTATTTTAGGGAGAAACCCCCTTGAATCAAAGGAGAGCCAGCCAGAAGCGAGAAGAGGGTTGGTGAGGGAACAGTGACCCCATCTTGAATTACACAAGGTCTCACACTTGAGATTTTGGACTTTATTTCTAGAAGTGCAAGTTTTTTCTGTAACAAGGTTTTTGATAAATTGCATATTCTACACTCTCCAATAATAGTTCTTTGTGGATATGGAATATATTGACATTGTCTGGGTAAAGCTATTTTTTTGTCAATATAAATGCCCGCTTTTGTTAAAACAAATTAATCAGAAAAGAGATGAATTTCACCTTTCTAGCTAAGATAGGAAAATCCCCAAACTCAAATATATATATATATAGGAAAGATTTCAGAGAATAGAACATTACAAACCAAATGAAAACATGATCTCTAAGGAAAATGTTTCCGGAACAAAGTTCCTTAAGGTATTGAAGGATTTCAGTCCATGTTAGGAACCAGATAGCACATCAAGACCTGCATTGACAAACCTTGCCAAATTCCACTTATTGTAAAGTAGAAGATTGTCATATAATCAGATAAAATGAGTCTTAAATCCATTCACTGAAACAAAATGATAAAAAACAACATTTTATCTATCTCTAATTGTAGGGTATATATGAATCCTGTGGTCATAACATAAAGTTAGCTCCCTTTTATGTCTATGTTTTCAATTACTAGTTTTTAGCCCATGTCTGTACAGGATAACCTGAACCTCCAAATGCTCATAGGATCTCTATGAACATTCATAGCAAGAAAAACATAAAAATTAGTGTCCATGACAAGTTATTGTCTGAACTTCTAAATATCATAAAAGTAAAGCATAAACAACCAGCTAGTTAAAGCTGATAATTTTAAAGTTTAAACCTAGACTCAACCATTCCCTGATTGTAAATAAGAAAACTACAGTTGCTCTAATACATGAAATAAGACATACCTGGTTAAATGATGAACAGGCAAACTGGAGTGAGATCTCGAGACTAGATTATCACTGACTCTTCTAGGTACCCCTGAAGTATTTAAAATAAAACCTGATGCACCAGTAGTAAGTAAGTGCCTGAATCACCACCATTAGGTGCAAGTAGTGGACTAAAGAAGCACCTTCAATTTTAGAAAATTTTATAGGAGATGTTGATTAAGACTAATCTACTCTAAAGACTCATATACCAATTGAAAAGCAGCTGTGAAGGAAGTATGTTATAGAAATTCTTATATCTCATGTATTTCTACATAAATATCCAAAGATATGCTTCGAAAACTTTGAACCAAACAGCACAAGTATCATGATTCATTAAGCAATTCAGAAGGTAACCAAAGAATTTTAACTCATCTCAAAGGAAGATTTCAAGCTGTCTGAAAAAAAATCATTTCAGATCCACTGGTCTTTAAATTGACTCCTTGTGCCCCATAACCAACAACAATGGAACTTGATTACAGTCTATAAAGCAACTGCTAACTTCAAAATGAAAAACTCACAATGCTCAGTCAAAAAATATCCCTAGCACCAGATTATCGTTGCACATTGTTTTCACTCAACCTGGTTTAAGCTCTTAAAAATATTTTTTATTTTTTATAAATGATTCGTATGTTACCTTAAAGAATAGATATTTACAACAAAGTTCAAGATAGTTATATCATGCAGCCAATGAGGGAACTGGGAAAGTCCAGGTCCACAAAAGCTGAAAAGGCCATCATATGAGCATGGACCCTGATGTGGAGGGACTCAACATCATGGCATTAAACATATTGGTGAACTGATAGTAGTAGAGCCATCTCTTGCTTAAATCTCAGGAAATCTTCAAGAGAAAGGGGATGAGGAACCTCATTGAAATTAACTTTACAATGATGTTTCCACGAAAATCCTAAACAACTGAAAGCCAAAGTAATTTACAGTGGTCCTTGACCATCCAAATGTCCCCTGGAAGAGAAGGGCTACAAAGTTACAAACAGAGATTGAAATTCAGCCTGAAACCATGTCCAGAAAACTCAAGCAGACTGGCATTCCCAAAAAAACATGTTGCAGTCTCACACTATGTTAAATTTCTAGCACCAGATCTGATTTATTTATACTTCAACAATTTTTTTATACCCACAAATTACTTAATAAAATCTGAAAACTACTGCAAAATAAAATCATTGGTATTTTAACTTTCATAAATTAAAATGCAGCGGAAATAAAATAGGGAAATCAATCATACTAAATCAGAAATATTCTGCCCAACGCAGTCTTCCTTCACTTTAAATTACTCAGGAAAATTAGGGCCTAGATCCATAGAGATAACTCAGAAAATTTACAACTACTGGAACCTGAAAATCGACCCCACTGCAAAATTGGCCTCAAGGAAATCAGCCCACAGGAAATCAGCTCTCCTAGAAGAATTTGGCCCTAGGAGAATTTGGCCTCCCTCACCAGCAACTCGGCTGAAACGAACAAAGTTCGTTCTTCGAATTAAATACTTTAGAAGACTTGGAGTATGTAGATCTCCATTGAGATACAAAAATATATATATTAAAATGTATGAATGAGAATGATGATACAAATGAGAGTGAGGGGCCTACTTATATCCGAGGCAGGTGCCTCTTCATGGAGAGTCATGTCCCATTTAGACATGTCTCTTCAACACTAATTACTAATTAACTATTCATTATTACATTATCATCATTGTTTATATTTAATATATTTTATTCATAACATTGTCTTCCTCTTCAAAAAGCTTTGTCCTCAAAACTTGCCAATAAAAAGGCTTGATCTCCTTTTCTGTTTTGAATGTCTTCTCGTCTCGCAACTGTCATCTTTGTTGATACAAGTTGATATGATCCTCTGAGTGATAAGCAAAATTGTCGGACTGAAAATGGACCCGACCATCCTAGATTAATCTTCTACGGAATATTCTGATCCCTAGAAATTTGTAAAGAATTGTCATCATAGGACTAGATTGAGCTTATTTCAATATTCTTTGGAACATCAGTTTGTTGTTTCTGTTCTGAATGGTACAAATATGTAGCTTGATTGAGTTGTCTCCTCTCATGATTCGGATGTTGATAGGGAAATTTTTTGGTTTGACTTTCCCTTATTAGGTGTGTGGCAATATTTTTTATTTTCTTCTGGTGAGGATGTTGTTGAGTTGGTTACAGAACCTTCACTTGGGGCATTTATTGTTTCAACTGCAACATCTAAATGTGTCTTTTCTTCAACTTGCTTGTCTTCTTCTTGAGTTGTGATATTCACTAGATCGGTATTTATTCATTTCCCTTCAACTTGACCTTCTTCATTCAATGGTACCTTCTCAATAAACTGTTGTACATTGTTTTCGAACGACTTCTTGTCCTTTTTAAGCTTCTTTATTTTCGTAAGAAGGCTTTGCTTATGATTTCTTAGACGTGAAAGTTCGTTGTTTTCTACATTGTTGGCTTTGTCCTTAATATCCTATCCTTTATCTTTTAAAGTGTTGATTGCTTCTAATAAATTTTTATTAACATTCTTTAAATGGAAAGTTTCCTCTTCTTATTCTAATGAGTGCTTCTTAAGGTCTTTCTTTGTGACCTTAGTCTTCTTCACTTGTGCAAGTAATTTTTCAACGTGGTCCTTGAGGGGAGAGATTTCTTCATCCTTTTCCATTACTTCCTTGTAATGCATATTCGCAAGATTTTTATGTCCTTGTTGTAACACTTTTTTGTTTTGCCGAAGTTTGGCTATTTTTCCTTTCTTTGGATCTTCTAGTTGCAATTTCTCGGTACACTGGATTACGTCATTTTGTAGGAGTGATGATGGGTTTTCAACTTGCAATGTGAATTCTGTTTTCTTCATTTCCTTATTAAAATCAGCATGTTGTCGCTTATATATTGCCATTAATTGTTTTATATCTCTTGCTATTGATTGTTTTTGTGCATCACTTAGAGATTTGACAAAGGCAAAACTTTTGTAACATTTTGTGCAGGCAACATTTTGATTTCTAAATGATTCCTGACAATAAGGATATCCCTTTGAACAAACATTTTGAAAAGACATTGTTGTTCTTTGTGGAAATCATCTTTTTACTTCCTTTTTATTTTTCTTCAAAGATTGACTCCTTTTGTTTTGTTGAGATGGATTTCGGGTTTTTTTAAAAGTAACCCTTTTAATTTTTTTATATTTCAAAACCTAATAATGAATCCTTGATAATCCTTTTTCTTAGTGGAACCAATTTAATTTTTTTTTTTTAATTTAATTAATTAATTTATAATAACTATATAAATTAAAAGTTATAATTTAACTATATTATTTGTTATAATTATATAGTTAATAATTATAATTACTAATGTATAATTGTTTACCAACAAGCCCAAGTCGAACACGTGCAACGTTTTGGAGATCGACAATAAAGTTGGACGTTGGACAGACAGCGGACCAAGCGGTCGGACGACAGTTTGACAATATCAATGGTTGACTGTCAAGATGTGTCAAGGAGTAGGGCGGTTTGCAACAGTGGTATATGTGGACGTCGGGAGCAGGACGAGCGATGAACAAGAATATGGTTGTGAGTTGTTGGAAAAAGTCGTCAAGGTATGCAACGAACTGGGCAGATGCCGCGACAGTGAATTACGTGGATGGTTTTTACTTATAGTTGTGTTGCGGTGTGGAGTCGGGGTATGATGTGATGGAACATTTAACAGGGGCGATGTTTTACAAAGATTCTGGTGGGTGGCGTCGTGAAAGAATTGTCGAAGAAATGTGCAGCAGGGATCATGTGGCAGTGGCAAGGGCAACCATTGGTGGTCGCAAGTGCTGGTGTCAGCGTATAGGGAATGGCAACGACGTTAGAGAATATGGCAGTAGAGATAATCGGGTGGCAATGTTGGAGAAGGTAGCAAGGGAGATAGTTGGGCGGTGACAGTGTATTGGCAGCAACCGACATGATTGGATGGTTGTGGTGAATGCAGCAACGGATGGATCTAGATGAGTCACGACAGTTTCCAAACGTTCCAGTTGTTGTTGTAGCATCAACGGTGTTAGCGACAAGAGTAGTTGCAGTAGCTCCGGATCGGTTGAAAAGTGTTGGCGGCGATGGTTGTGTGCCCAGTCAAGCAATGGTGGTAGCTCTGTCAGCCGCACCTCGAGTTGTGGCGTATTTTTTAAAATTTTAAAATTTTTTGTTTTTAATAAAAATTGTTTTATTGTTTTCTTATAAATTATTTTATTATTATTTTTTTTTAATTTGACTTTATAATATATTTATATTGTTTTCTCCTTTGTTTATAATAATGGCCAAGGGCTTGATAGCGAAAATGGAGACTTTTCAAAAGCTTGTAGTGAAACTCTCCAACATCAACAAGGTTGATGAATTTGATGGCCAAAGGCTTGGACCAGACTGGCTCTATGCAACGGTGGAGGGGCCAGAGGAACGAACAACTCTGATACCAAATGGAACGCACAAAGTTCGTTCTTCAAGTTAAATACTCCAGAAGACTTGGAATATGTAGATCTCCATTGAGATACAAGAATATATATATTAAAATGTATGAATTGTTGATTTTGGGTAGCATCGGATGTTGGGGCACATGAGATCTCCAATACCCAGAAAGGGTTTGGGCACATGAGATCTCCAATACCCAGAAAGGGCTTGGGCAGATTCTAAACAGATCAAGAGATATTAAAATAATTAATATTTTTAATGGAGTCCCTAAGTCTAAACTTAGGGAAAATAAAATATTAATGTGTATCAATATGAATCTGTGTTAGAATGGTCCAAAAGACATGGATCAAGCCAAATCTAATATTAATCGTTGATTAGGGACTTAATCTCGGCCATTGAGATGTCAACAGGAAAAGTATAAGAGGAGGCTTGAGGGTCACTTGGAGAGTACAGCAGAGTGATCAGTCATTCTATTCTCTAGAGCAGGGTTTGCTAAGAGAGATAGAATCAGTGATCGAAAGAGCAGCTGAGGGGCATTGAGTACAGAGGAACAGAGAAGGCAAAGATTATGTCGAGAGAGCAGCGCAGCAGCCAAGAAGGTTGACGCAGAGCTAGCAAGGGCTCACACAAGGACACATAGAGGCAGCCAAGTGTTGCACAGAGCACCAGAGGGGCCAGTGTAGCTGACACATAGGCTCCCAAAGCTGACGCAGGGCCTCCTGGGGCTGACGCAGGGCCAGCTCTAGGCTAGGAGAGGCTGACATAGTCCGGATTGGGCAGGCGCTGGGATTGCAGAGCATTTTTGTGCTGAGGAACTGCCGGAAGGATTTTCTGGGGTTTCAGCCAGGAGATTTCTCTCAAACTGTGAGGTATAGCTACTAAGGAAATTCTTTGTTGGGTAGGCCAGTTTCGACACCCCAGATTGTACTCTGATATTGCTTAATAAGAAAACCCTCAAATAGTTGCACCGGTTTTCCTGCATAGGTTTTTTTGGGGAACATTGGTCCAAAAATAATGGTGTCATGTGGTGTGTTTGTTCTTGTTTCTTTTAGTTGTTGATCTGTAATATGTTGAGCATGCACTGGTGTTTATTTTCAGTATTTACTTTGTAAATAACTTGTTAAAGAAAAAAATAACAAGTAGGTAGGAATAAATCAGAAAAGTGTATGAAGGGTTTCTAATTAAGGAAAATTAGAAACTTCAACATGGTATCAGAGCGTGATTACAAAATGCAGGATTAAAAGACATCAACCGAGCAGAGCAATAGCAGCAAAAAACAGTTGTCCCAAGGTGACAGAAGTTGTTTCTAGCAACACAGAAGCTAAGGAAGTGTGACGCAGAGCCAGCTAGAGCCATGCAGAAGAAGCCGAGAATTGCGTAGAGCCTCAGAGAGGCCAGTGTTGCAGACGAAGAGGGCCAGAGAGCTGACGCAGGGCATCCCAAGGCTGACGCAGACCCAACTGGGGTGACGCAGAGCCAGCGTGGGGCAGAGATGGGCTAACGCAGTTCACAGAGAGGCAATTGCTGGAGTTTAGAAGGCTGCAGAAATATTACAGAGTGGAGATGGTGAGGTACTGTAGTCAAAACAATACCTGACAGAGCAGGGCCAGAGGAGTTGTTATCGAGGGTTTCTAGCCGAGGAACATGGATCAGCAGTGCAGTTGTACAAGATGATCAGAGTAGGGGACATCTCGACAAGCGGCAGAAGGATTTCCAGGAGGGAAATCAAGACTCAGAGGGAGTCCAGAAGAGAACTTCCAGACGGGAAGTAGAGACTCAGAGGAGTTGAACAGAGAACTTCGAGGAGGGAAGTAGAGGAACGTCATGGCACTACACAGGGTAAGAGACCAAGATAGGTTGGATGAAGCATCAAACTTCGCAGTCTCGAAGGCTAGAATCTTATTAGTGCTTGTCAAGAATCGTGTCAAGAACTTCGCCTTGAAGGTTATAGCCGTCCCAGTCGACCCCAATGAAAATGAAAGGTACGAAGAGGCGATGGCGAGGGCCAAGTGCATTATCCTTGACGGGGTCAAGGATCATGTGGTACCACATATAGTCGAGAAAGAAATAGCAGTTGAGATGTGGGAGGCTCTCAAGAACCTGTACTAGCATACTTCTGTGTAGAGAAGAATGCTCCGCGAGAACCAGATGAGGTCGTATCAGATGAAGAAGGGCCAATCAATTGACACCTTCCTCGGCGCACTGAACGAGATCTGAGACCAGTTGACTACTATAGGAGCGACACCCAATTAGGAGCTTATGGTGAGGACAGCCCTAAATGTTGTCTCAAAAAAATGGGAAGTGTTTGTCCAAAGTATCCTGATTCCTGATCGCTGATTCTATCCATGACTTTTCTGTGTTATTTCTCCTTTCCTTTTTAACGTTGATTTTACAGCTGCAAAATGCCACGTCCTAGATGGAAATCTGCTCTGCAAGGAAATTGCTACAACTCCCTCTGCCTCTGGTAATCTTTGATCTGGAAAATTTTATTCTCTATCGACTCTCTCATAGAAATAAATTTTCCTCAAAAACTGACCCTCCTGGCCCCAAGCGATTGCATTGCCTCTAGAGTGTTTTGAATTGTTGCCTCGATAGAAATTCGAAATTCTCTGCCCTTCTACTACTGAGCTCTCCGGCTTAAAATATGTGCTCTGAAACCATGTGAAAATTCCGAAGTCTGGAATCCTACTGTAGTATTTGTTAAATAAATTAAACAAATTACGTGCAAATTCTTACAGCAAATATCGAAATAAATACATTGCAGCCTTTAGAGATTAAATATTGTTGAAAAATAAATGCAAGGACAATTAGAGAAATGCTAGCAGACATATAAGCACATTAACATAGATATTTGGATAATGGTCCCCAGAAAAACCCAATGTTGGAAAACCGGTGCAGCAGATGAAGGTTTCTTTATTATTCTTCAGCAGTAATTCATGTACAAGATATCGGACAACAAAAATGGAGAAAGAAACACTAAGAAAAATTTAGCATTAAATTTCTCACTCTCTATAGCGATTCTCTGACCCCGAAACGGACTCTTTGCCCTTACGCTGGCCTCACTACTAAAACAGTGCGATACACGCATATGGATTTCCAAATGAATTCAATGAATTGATTTGAGCAACAATACTCAATAATAATACAGAGATATTTTACAAAGATAGAAACATCCAGTTTCTATGTAAGATTCAGTTTCATATAAGAAATTGCTAAAGAAATGAAAATAGCAACAGCTAGAAGACTGAGCATTAAACTAAATTAAAATTATTCTAATACCCTCCCTTAATGCTCAATCTATTTACAACACCAATAGACCCCCTGAATTGTTCAAACTTAGCAGGACCAAGTGGCTTGGTGAAGATATCTGTAGGCTGCTCTGTTGTCGGAATATATCTCAACTGAACGGATCCGTCTTCAACAAGTTGGCGAATGTAGTGGCAATGAGTTTCTACATGTTTTGTTCGTTCATGAAAGACGGGATTTTTGGCAAGCTTGAGCACTCCCTGATTATCACAAAACAAGGAAGTAGGACCTGTCTGGGAAGCATGCATGTCTGCAAGCATACGTCGAAGCCAAACTGCCTCACAGGATGCCTTAACTGCTCCTCAATATTCTGCTTCGGTGGAGGAGAGAGCCACGGCTTGCTGCTTCTTACTAGTCCAGGTGACAGCACCAGATCCTAGACTAAACACATACCCAGCTGTAGATTTACAATCATCAACCGAACCGGCCCAGTCAGAATCTGTGTAGCCACTGAGTATAGGATCGGAACTGCGAGTGTATAGAAGTCCATAATCAGAAGTGCCACGCACATATCTTAGCACACGCTTTGCTACTATCCAATGATCAGCTTTAGGAGCTGACATGAAGCGGGAAATGTAGCTCACTGAAAAACTGATGTCTGGTCTAGTGGCAGTAAGATAGATAAGACTGCCTACTAATTGCCTCAATAAAGTTTCATCCACAGGAGGAGAGGATGACTGAGCTGAAAGTTTGAGCCCTGGTTCCATAGGAGTCTTCGCTGGTTTGCAATCCTGCATTCTGAACCTGTCCACAAGATTCTTGGCATACTTGGACTGAGAGAGAAAGATGTGATTCTCAGTCTGCCAAACTTCAATCCCCAGACAGTAGTGAAGAAGTC
>APFE031487496.1:146140-172026 GCA_000404065.3 Pinus taeda | reverse complement strand
ATCAAATACCACATCCCGACTGAAGCTAAGACGACCAGTAGCAATATCAATTAGTCTATAGGCCTTGTGGTGATCACTGTACCCTGTCATCATGAGTTTCTGGCTTTTGGAGTCCAACTTAGAGCGTTTAGCAGCTGGAATCCAAACATATGCAATTGAGCCGAATACTTTGAGATGATTGATCTTAGGCTTACGTCCAAACCACACCTCTTCGGGAGTTTTCCCTTTAACAGCCTGAGTAAGTGATCTGTTAAGAAGATAGACCGCAGTAAAGACTGCTTCAGCCCAGAATTTGTTGGGAACATTCTTGTGTTGTAACATGGAGCGAGCCATTTCAACAACCGTGCGGTTGCGGCATTCAACAACACTGTTCTGCTGAGGGGTGTAGGGGGTAGTGAACTGGCGTTTTATGCCATGAGTAGCACAGAAGGTGGAAAAAACAGAAGAACAAAATTCCCCCCGTTATTTGTCCTAAGAGTCATGATATCACAGCTAGACTCTTTTTCAACTAAGGTTTTTAACTTCTGAAATATATTAAATGCATCAGATTTATTTTTTAGAAAATATACCCACATCTTTCTACTGAAATCATCTACAATAAGCAAAAAATATTTGCAAGCAGTGATAGAAGATGTTTTCATGGGACCACAAATATCAACATGAATTAGCTGGAGTACCTTAGATGCGTGCCAGGATTCTCCATTCGTGAATGAAGACCGATGTTGTTTTCTAGCTTGACACGCGCCGCATACACCCAACTGCTAAGTCTGAATATCAGGTAACCCTGACATCAGTTCTTCCCGAGAGAGTTGAGAGAGATACTGCATATTTAGGTGCCCATATCGCTGATGCCATAAAGTGCTGATGGGAGAAGCACGAGCTGCTAGAGCCACTTCTGGAAAATTACCAGTGTCAAGAAGCCTATATAGACCATGATCTTCTAGGCCAACAACAACTGTAAGATTAGTCTCCCTGTCGATAATAGAGCATTTGTGCACACTGAATACTACATCAAGCTGAGGGGAGTTCCTCATAATCTGACTGACGGACAACAGATTAATTTCCATCCCAGGAACATAGTATACATTCAGGAAGATAAGTGTGCGTCCACCACACTGAATTTGAACTATACCTCTGCCATCTACTGTGTATTTTTCACCTCCTCCAAATACCACGGAATCACTGAAAGGTGAGAAGTCAATAAACCAGTCACGCCTGTGAGAGAAATGGCGTGATGCACCAGAGCCAATGTACCAGGCAGAATGATGGAATATGATCGGAAGACCTTTTAGCCATAAAAGCATAAAAGGCAGAATCTGTCTGCTCGGAATGTTCTGCAACATTTGCTGTCTGATGAAGTCCTCCCTATTTCTTCTGTTCAGAAGCAATTCTCTGTCGGCAATCTTTCTTCATGTGACCAAATTTGTGACAGTAGTTACACTGCACAGTTTTCTTCCTAGTAGGATCAAATAACTGGGAAGAGCCTTTCTGCTGAAAGGACTGAGATGACTGATATTTGGCAGCAAAGGCATTTTCTGAAGAAGCTGATGCTGCACCACTACCAAACTGTTGTTTCCATCGATCCTGCTGCATAAGTTTGGTGCATAAATCTGGAAACTTTAGATCAACATTAGTGGCAGTAATGTTTAAAGTTTCTATGAAGTGCTCATAAGATTGTGGTAGACTTTTCAGAGTGATGACTACCAGATCTTCTTCCTTCATGGTGCGTCCAATGGCTTCGAGTTGATCTCGAATATCTTTAATCTTGTTGAGATGTTCCTGTAAAGATATATGTTCGTCCATCATGATGGAGAACAACTGATTTTTGAGAAAGAAGGCTCTTCTTTTGTCGGATGTCTCGTGAAGGTCCTTCAACTGTTGCCAGATCTCAGCAGTTGTCTTACCAAAAGGAATCTGTGGTAACTGATCATCAGCGACAGAGAGCTTGAGAAGCATAACTGCCTCTCGATTTCGATCATCAAATTTGTCTTGATCGGTGCCAGCTGAAGCGGGACGGAGCTCCTTTTTGAGAACGAGCTGGTCAAGACGCCTATATTCAAAAATGGTTAACATTCTCTGTTTCCAGATGTTGTAGTTTGTGCCATTGAAGCGTTGACTGCCTTCCAGCATTAGGTTGGTTAGTGAAGCCATCTGTCTGTTTCTGACAGATCTGAACAGAATCTGATAAATGCTGGTATATATATAAAAATAACCTGAAAATTGCTCTTTGAGGAAGAAGATACCAGTTTGTTGCACGCTAAAAATTAGCAGATTCGGACCACACAATATGGATCACTGATACAGAGTAACCGTGTGCCTGAGATGCTGACTGTGGAAAAAAAAAAAAAAAATTATAATTTGATGGTGGCACGGATTTGCAAAAAAAAATTTGGAACGATCGTGGCAAAAAAATCTGGAACTTCCTGATTAAAAAAAATGATGCCTCGCTGTCAACTTAGATACTTGTTTTATTTCATAACACGCTGCACGTCACAGATATTTTGAAAGCGAAGTTTTATGAACTCCGCAGGGGTTTTATGACCTGGTCCACGTCCATGCTATGCGACACACGCATAAGGATATACGTCCACGTCCACGCTCACGTCCACGTCCATGCTGTCAGCCGCAAAAGCGAATCCGAATACGCTCAATCGACGGTTCAACCGACAGCTGACTTCCTTCAAGCAATTAAATACGGGAGCCTTCCATTGACCGCTGAGCTGGAACCTATACCTCGGGTGGGCCTTCCGACGCTGAGCTGTAACAAAACAATTAATACGAGACTCTTCGAGACGGATGACGCGCGGGAGGAGATGGCCACAAAAAAATTCAGAGATGGCACAACGATGAGTATATGGAGCGTGGCGACAGAGGGTGTGAGGATGAGCTAAGAAGATTTGCCACGATTTTATGCAGAAGGGTGCCACAAAGGTTCTGCACAGAAATTGCTAAGAAAATCGGCCTCGGGTGGGCTCCTGCGCAGAGAAATGAGAAACTGGAAAACCCTGAATGATGCCCGGAAAACCCTGAATGATGCCCTGGTGATTATAATACCCTCCTACTACAAATGAACATGAATGGATGCCCTGGTAATTATAATACCCTCTGGTGATTATAGCTTCGAAAAAAATTTCGCATAAAAAAAAATTTCCGCTTCAGAAAAAAATTTGGATCTGAAAGGAATGAAGACAGGTCGAGATGACTTCAGAACAGCCCTCCCGCTGCACGAATTCTTGGACGCAGGTATGTGTAACTGAGGTTGGGAAGCCTTCGAAAAAAATTATGCCACAGAAGAATTCTCTGGATTTACCACGAATTAAAAAAAATTAATCAACAAGGAAGGAATCCGGAACAGAGAGCACCAGCTGAAGAGTTATTTTGCACGATTCACTTCTGTATCGAGATAGACGACTGCAAGCATTTATCACAGCGAGCAAAGCCGAAGCTGAGACTCAGTGAAGGCTATCTGGCTTACAAAGGACTCGACCTTAGAAATGAATAGCAGAAATAACTCAAGAAAAAAAAAGGGCTCTGATACCATAAAACAGTGCGATACACGCATATGGATTTCCAAATGAATTCAATGAATTGATTTAAGCAACAATACTCAATAATAATACAGAGATATTTTACAAAGATAGAAACATCCAGTTTCTATGTAAGATTCAGTTTCATATAAGAAACTGCTAAAGAAATGAAAATAGCAACAGCTAGAAGACTGAGCATTAAACTAAACTAGAATTATTCTAATAACTACGTCATCCTCTGCGCAGTGCCCTGTCAAATTGCGTCCTCTCTCACGCTGGTCCTTCCAAAATTTATCCTGCACTATCAGACTATTGTTGATGCCCTTTCTCTCTCCCATGCAACTCACCCTCTGGCTCTATTTTCTCTTGCTGGACTTCAGCCACTAAGAAAATCGATCTGCCTGGGCAACTAAGTATCTGCATTGGTGTGTTCTCCATCTACCCATTGACTTCTTCTTATAAGCTTTTGTTGGAGTAGCAACGACCAAGATTAAAACATATTCGATGGCCCAGATTAATTCCCTGTCAATCTGTGTGAGTTTCTAGATGATTCTCACCACATCTCAATTAATACTGATTAATTAACCATATTCCCTAAGTTTAGACTCGGGAAATAATTAAAAATTGATTAATAATCTAATTGATACACTTTTGGGTGGAATTTCCATAAATGTTTCTGGGTTTTGGGGAACTCATTCATTCTAGCCTCTCCACAAAGTTTCGTGGCTAGAACACATACGATGATACAAAAATAACAACCTTCACTTGTCTTTCCTTCTATTGTTCTTCCAAAATCGAACCACAAGAGATCCAGCGCAGAAACCCTAACTTCGATCTTCCCAAGAGAGATAGATAAGGCCCAAAAACATTTCGACTTCTTTGACTTCCTCTTCTTCGCACTTCCTTCTTCGACTTCTTCTTCTTCGCATAAGAGATGAGTGAGTGAGTGATCCAAGTGGAGGATGAGTTCCTTTATATATAGGCTTCTTCAAGGGTGGACGTGGCTCTAGTCCGACTTGACAGCTCATTAGGCCATCTTGATCTTGGAGGTATTTTGACACTTTAAAAATAACTTTTTCTTTACAATTTACGATGTGCCCATAGGGTCTTCAATATATGACAATGACTCTTATACCTAGGACAAACCCTAGAAGCACTCAATGGGTGTTTGACCTATAAAATAAAAGAACTTGAGCATGAAACCCATGCTCCAATAATAATAACAACTTTACATTTTATATTTACAGGAATACATTTCACACTTATGAAGACCGAACCTAGTTACACATTTTTCAACATTCCCTCTTAACTAGGGAGGTACTCATAAGAGGTACTTGGTCATTCTCAATTTGAAGAGATCTCATAAGAAGAGTCGGATTGGTAACCCATTTGTCTAGCAACATATTAACCAGCATTGTCACATATCAAGGCCTTGACTAACATCTCTATCTCTCCACAAGATCAGAGCATAATGCTAGCGAGACCAATGATGTATAGACACATTCATCATTGCCTCCCAAAGTACATACTCCACCCGGGTATTCACAGAGTATCACCTTCCATTGTACCATTCTTATCTTGGGTAGCTAATGCTCAAAGAATATCGGTCCACGACTACTCTTTTCTTGAATGCCCTACCACATTCTGAAAGAGTATCAAATGTCGGATGGTTACCCAATCCTCCATTCTTTCTTCCCAAGTGAAGACATGAATGTAGTGTCTATCTCTCCTTCTCAATTAGGGAGGTCAAATCAACCAAACCAAACTTGTCCCTTAAGTATACAAGCTTCTTGTTCGGAAGTGATTTTGTCAATATGTCAACTAAGGTGTTCATCAGTGGAGATATATTGTAGCTGCAGCACACCATTTTGTACTAGCTCTCGATTATAGTGATACTTGTCATTCATGTGTTGTCTTTCCATGAAACATTGGATTCTCAAACAAACGAATACCACTGGTATTATCACAAAGTATCACTATAGGGTTCATCAATCCTTTAAACAAGTCAGATAGCAGCTTTCTTAACCATACTGCTTCTCTGGTTCTTCACAAGTTGCAACATATTGAGCCTCAGCACTACTCAAAGCAACGTTGTTTTGCTTTCTGCTCATCCATGAGACCATGGAGGATCCTAAACTGAAACATCCTCCCATAGTGCTTCTTCCATCCTATAGCAACAGCCTGCCTCTGCATCATCTCTTGTCACGTTGCTGATGTTTGGCTGTTGTTGCCCACCAACTACTGCGCAACTCTAATATGTGTTGCATTTGTGTTGCTGTTGACCGTGCTAAACTGCTGTCAACTACTGCATCTGCACTGCAACTCCCTCTTAGTTGTTGCTGTGGAGAATCCATCAGTTTCTGTTATTGAAAAGGATTCTCCACCATACCCATATGTTCTCTGAACTGGACGAACTTGGCTCTCCCTAGAGCTTTTGTAAGTATGTCTGCTACTTGATCGCATAAGGCGACATACTACAGCTGGACTGCCCCACGTTGAACACAATCTCTGATGAAATGACATCTGATATCAATGTGCTTCAACCTATCATGAAATACTAGATTCTTAGAGAGTTTTATGCAACTCTGATTATCACAGTAAACTTTGCTCGCTCCCATTTTCTTTCTGAACAAACTCACCAACAATTTCCTAAGCCATATGGCTTCGAACATAGTCGTGCTGTTAAATTTTCAGATTGTTCTATGTTGTATCATTTACTTTAGCCCAATTTATCTTTTCATTAACAATGTATCCAATTTGTCAACAATATAATCAATCATAAATGTAATTGAAGAAAGAACAATATATGCAGTGTTAAAGAAGACAACAGAACAACCATAAGAGACAGCAAATTGGTCCAAGACTAGGGAAAAACCCCACTAGGGGGAAACCCTTTCAAATCTTCTTTAGTATATCATCATAAAAAGTTTCAGCGAAGAGTACAATGAGCCCAATAGATATGATTTGCAGCGTATAACAATAGATCAAATCTATAGATCCACAGATCTATTATAACAACAAATAAACCCACATCCACTAGATCATTGAAGCAAATTGATGCCAAGATGTCAAAAACTCTAGATCTGAACTAGATCACCCTCATTAACACTATCTGCGAGCAACTAACGCTTCAAGGTCGCTCTCAGGAATACAATGTGCGAGCGACTGTAACTGCAGAGTCGCACTCAAGAGGTCTCTATGCCTGCGACTTCGGCCCTGAACTGCAAAGACCTAAAGTCACTCCCTTATCAAGTTGTGCGAGCAACAAGAGAGCCAAAGTCGCACCCTGGTTGAGTTGTGTGAGCGACTGTGATGATAGGGTCACTCTAAGGTCTACTCGGTGCGAGCAACTGGGGACCGAATCCTTCTGATTTGCCTCTGAACCCAGAGTTGCTCTCACTGAACTGTCTTTGAGCGACTAGAGAACCAAAGTCGCTCTCTTGCCTACTATGTGCCTATGACCAGAGACGAAAAACTTATGTTCTGTGCCAACAACCGAGATCCAGAAAACCCTAACCTAGAGTGAACCTTTCACCTGTAATTTTGGACCCTTTGTGAACTCCTTCTAACGTACTTGTGCGAGCCAAGACAAAAAAAGAAGAATAGAAAGATGATGATAATGTGATCAAATGAACTTGAGGTTGCTTCCTTTTATAGGTTTTCCTAAGGGTTAACTTAGGGTTAAGATTGACCCAAGCAGTTACTCGTGGTTAGGGCCGGCCCATTCCATAATGTATGCGTGAATAAAATAATTCAAAACTTAACTTCTGTTTAACCGAATTAGGTGATCTTTAGGTTATTCTGGTCCTCTCGAAAAGAGGAATTTAATGCACATATTATCTTGATCATCTGAGTTGTCCAATGTGGAATTTGACCCTAGTTGCAAAAATTAACACTCCCTCTCAACTAGGAAGAACTCCAACTTTCAATATCTGACAGTCTCTGCTCAACTCTATCTGCTGAAACTTTCTCGGATCTAGAAGAAGAATCGGGGAGCAATCGCTTCCACCCTTATCTAGCAATAGGATAACTCATAATACAAGGGAGTAAACCCTCAACCTTTGAATCATATCGGGTTATCTCAACCCATCCTATTGCCTACTAATCCTCCCATCGATTACCCTGAATAGTCATTTGGTAGAACACCTGCATCATAATCACCTTGGGTTGTACACCCCCAAGTACACTCTCACTCGTTGGCCAGACAAAGAGCGGTACTCCCAACAAGCCTAGCTTGTGGGTATGATGCCAACTAGGATATACTCTGCAAAGACCAAGATAGGGTGAGCTACAACTCCAAACCTTTGGTTAACAGATAGAGATAACACCCTATTGTCTAGAGTTCCTCCAACCCCAGGAGCCCTCCATCTCAATTCCTCACCTTGGGAGCTCAAACAGGGTAGGAAGAGTTGGCTCAGTGTTCTCGATCAGTGTTGCCCCTCATCCAGAGGGGGCATATCCATTAGTCGAAGTTGCTCTCTAAAGACCAAGAACTTTCTCTTAGGTAATGCCTTTGAGAATATTTGCAATTTATTCATTTGTCGATATGTGATGGAGCTTGACAACTCCTCTCTGTATCATGTCTTGAATGAAGTGATATTGAATCTCAATATGCTTGGACTTGTCATGAAACCTGGGATTTTCTGCCAAACGAATCCCACTCTTGTTGTCACAATATATCATTGCAGTATCCATGACTTGCTCAAGTAGCTCTCCAAAGAGCTTTCTCAACCAAACTGCTTCACAGCTAGCCATGCTAACAGCAATGTATTATGCTTCGGCTGTGCTCAATGCTACAGATTTTTGTTTGCTGCTCATCCAAGATATCATGGCAGATCCAAGGCTAAAGCGGCATCCAGATGTATTGTTTATGTCAATAACGTTTTTGGCCCAATCAGCATCAGTGTATCTGTGAAGTTGAACATTTCCTGCAGAATATCTTAGGCCAAGTGTAATCAACCCATACAAATATCTCAATATGTGTTTAGCAGCTATCCAATGTGAGTGGTGGGGCTCAGTCATGAATTGACTCAAAGTGTTTACTAAATAGCATATGTCTGGACGAGTGTTCACAAGGAACATTAGAGCCCCAATCTGTGGTCTGTACTGAGATGGATTTTCTAAGTTTGGTCCTGCAACATCTCCACATAATTTCTTGAAGTTCATTTCCACTGGAGTGACCATAGATTTACATTCAGTCATTCCAAATCTTTCCAACAAATTTACAATGTATTTTACTTGTGAAAGGAAAAGCTTACCAGGTTTTTGCCATACTTCAAGACCCAAAAAGTAGTGCATGAGACCAAGAACTTTCATCTCAAATTCAGAGGCTAGCTTCTGTTGATTTTGGGTAGCATCGGATGTGTTGTAGCTCCAAAATTTTGTGGAGAGGCTAGAACACATATGATCTCCAGAAACCAGAAATCATTTGGAGAAATTCCACCTGGATGAGGAGTTATTAAAATAATTAATATTTTTAATGGGTTCCTAAGTCTAAACTTAAGAAAATAAAAATATTAATGGGTATTAATAAAAATATGGGTGAGAAGGTTCTAAGAGACGAGGATCAAACCTGCTTTAATCTTAGTCATTGATTAGGGACTTAATCTTGGTCGTCGATTCATCAACAAGAAAAGTATAAGAGGAGGCTTGAGGGTCAATTGGAGACACACCAAGAGATCAAAGAGTTCGATTTTTTTGAGGTGTGGTTTGCTAAGAAAGTCGAGCTAAGTGATCTGATTTGTAGTGAGGGGCAGTTCGGCAGAGGGACCTGAGTCCAAGGTCAAGGATACATAGCAAAGAGGCAAAAAAGTCGCAAGAGAAGGCAAAACAACCACAGGAGAGACAGCGCAGCTCTAGAGAGGGTGACGCAGAAGCTAGTGGGGCTAACACAGAAGCTAGTGGGTCTGACACAGAAGCTAGAGGGGCTAACGCAGTTCCCTAGAGGCAGCGCTGGGGTTTTATGTGAGGCAGAGAGAGCAGCAGTTTAGCATATCGACTTTTGAGCAAGGGAGGCTCACTAAGGGGGTGATGAAACTCCTAGAGGAGGTGACGCAGTTCCAGCGCAGATCTTGGGGCAGCCATCATTGCCCAACACTGGGAACAGCAGTTGTCAACTGTGGGGTTTGATCATCCAGTTGCTGGATTGCCAAAATATCAGTCTTCAAATAGAGGTACCTCTGCCAGGTTTATTCTTTGTTGGGTGAGCCAGATGTGGCACCCTAGTTGTATTGAGAAATCTACTTAATAATACAAACCCTCTATACGTTGCATCGGTTTTCCCGAATTGGGCTTTTCCGGGGACGATTGTCCAAAAATAACGATGTCCCTTGTGTGATTGTCTCAGTTTATTTTAGTTCATGATCTGCATGTACGTGTAGTCTACAATAGTGTTTTCATCATTGTTTAAATACTTAAATAACTTGTTGAATGTAAATAACAAGTGGGAGATGATAAACCAGTGATTGCAATAGGATTTCTGATGTGTAAATTCAGAAATTCTCACAGCTTCCTCTTACATTCGATCATCAGAGGCTCACTACCCGTCAAAAATAGATCGTCAACATATAAAACAAAAATCAACGGCATACCTTGGACTACCTTTTTGTAGAGGTTGGGATCGACATTGTTTCTTGTGAATCCCCACTTCACTAAGTAACTATCAATATGTGCATACCAAGCCTGGGGAGCTTGCTTCAAGCCATCCCATGCCTTCTTCAACCTGTAGACGTGTTCTTAGATCTTCCACTTCGAATCCTTGTGATTGTTCAACATATACCTCTTCTTGTAACATGTCATGAAGGAATTCGGTCTTTACATCCATTTGATGAAGAGTCCATCTCTGACTTGCAGCAAGGGCAACTATAGAATAGATGGTTATATATCGAGCTACAAGAGCAAATATGTCATCATAATCTTCTCCCTCTTTCTAAGAGAAGCCTCGAGCCACAAACCTTGCTTTATATTTCTCAATGCTGCCATCAATTCCATGTTTGATTTTAAATTACCATTTTGAAGTCACAACAAACTTCCCTTTCAGTCTAGGTACAATGGCCCATACATCATTTTTCATAATTGATTCATATTCTTCAGCCATAGCATCCTTCCAAACTTGTTCTTTTACTACTTCCCTGAATGTGGATGGTTTGGCGTGAATCATGGTACTCATAATAGCAACATATCCCTAATACCTGCATGGTTGTTTCTTTTCTCTGTATGATCTACAAATGGGGACATTTCTTTCAGTATCCTGTAAAGTATCTCGAAACCAAAGAGGTATCTTCTTGGAGGGAGGATCACTTGGAAGAGGATCTAACAGATCCATAAGCTCTATGGGATCATCAACCATATCGAACTCAGGTGTTGACGGACCATCCAAAATATCCCAGTGATCATTCTCTCCCTTGGGAGGAGGAGGTGGAGGAAGGTGTCTTGCTTTACCAAGAGTTGCATCTTCATCAAATGTTACATCCCTGCTAATTTCGACTTTTCTCTAACCAAGAATATAAATTCTATTTGCTTTAGAATTTTCACAATAACCCACAAATGTATTGTTGATTTGTGGTAGCATCGGATGTGCTCTAGCCATGAAAATTGGTGGAGAGGCTAAAACACATGAGATCTCCAAGAGCCAGAAATCGTTTTGCGAAATTCCATTTGGATGATTAATTATTAAAATAATTAATATTTTTAATGGGTTCCTAAGTCCAAACTTAGGAAAATAAAAGTATTAATGGGTATTAATAAAGATAAGGATGAGAAGCTTCTAAGAGACAAGGATCAAGTCTATTTTAATCTTAGTCATTGATTAGGGACTTAATCTCGGTTGTTGATTCATCAACAAGAAAAGTATAAGAGAAGACTTGAGGCTCATTTGGAGATACACCCATAGATACTTAGTATCCCAAAGAAACTCGATTTTCAGAGAGAGGGAAAATCGATTTCAGAGGGAGAGTTGCAAGGTGGAGGAAGAGGGGGTGATTAGCAGCAGTCAGGAAGCTCAAAAGAGGTGACGCAGGGACTCTGAGAGACAGCGCGGAGGGAGACGCAGTGGATGATGCAAAGAAGGACAAAGCAACGCAAAACCAAGCAGAATGATGCAAGGCTGACGCAGTAGGGAAAGGAAGTTCTCCAAGGTGTCAGAAAGTCTCAGAGAAAAGTCTCAGGTGTTTTCTCCCAGTGTCTATGCAAAAATTTTCTGTAAAAGCGATTGTTGCTAAAGATTAATAAAACCCTCCTCTGCTGTACCAATTTTCCTGCATTGGGTTTTTCCGGGGACAATTGTCCAAAAATAACTATGTTGATGTAATTGATTTTTGTGCATGTATTTGTTTCTGTATAATGGTGTGATATCTGCAGTAGAATTTATTTTAATATTTACTGAAGGGATTTCGTAAATAACTTATTGGAAAATAAGTAGGTAAAATAAATTAGTTGTTGCAGTAATAGAATTTTTGTTTAAAAATTTTCACATGGTATTAGAGCAAAGATTCAGAGACAGGAAAGGAAAATCAATTATGGGTCAAGAGCATGATGTAGAGGCATCCACGTCTGGAGACTCGTGCAGATTTTCCGCAGATTGCACAAGAGATAGAAATTTCGATTTCTCTATGCTGGCTTCCAGATTGGAAGAAGAAGTTGCTTGTGTAACAAGCTCTGCATCATCAGGGGTATGGTATATAGATAGTGGAGCCTCCTGGCATATGACAGGAATCCAGGAATGTTTCCTAGATTATCAGGAGGAAAGAATGAATTTTCAGATCACCATGGGGAATAAGGCAAAGTGTACTCCAGTATGGAAGGGTACTATAGTTTTTCAAACAGAAACAGGAGAGCGGTTCTAAGCTACCAATGTGTTGCATGTGCCAGGACTGGGGATGAACTTACTTTCTGTATCTCAACTTCAAAGCAAGGGCTATGACGTTTTCTTCATTAAGGAGAAAGTATACGTCAAACACCCGAATTGGAAAAAGAAGGTACAGATCGGAATTAGAAGTAACAGGTTGTATAGGTTTCAGCTAGAATCACCAATGGCACTAATAAGCAGTAATGGAGACAAGGATTTGAATGAACTATGGCACAGAAGGATGGGACATTTGCACCATGGGGCTCTGAGAATTCTCAGGAAAACTGTAACAGGAGTTCCATATCTTAGTACAGAAAGAGATGATGTATGCAGAGGGTGTGCTCTAGGCAAGTATGTCAAAGCAGTGTTTCCTAGAAGTAACAATAGGGCCATGTGTGTACTACAATTGATACACTCAGATATCTGCAGACCGATATCCACAAAAGCTCTTAGTGGTGCCAAATACTTCATCACCTTCATCGATGACCATTCCAGGAAAACTTGGATCTATTTTTTGAAAACCAAGGATGAGGTTTTCTGTCAATTCAAAGAGTTCAAGGCTCTAGTGGAGAATCTGACAGGAAAGAAAATAAAAGTGTTGCACTCAAACAATAGTGGAGAGTATGTCGACAAGGACTTCACTGATTTTTGCGTTAGGGCATAAGAGAGTGGACAGCTTCCTACAATCAGGAGCAAAATGGAGTCGCAGAAAGGAAGAACAGGACTATTGTGGAAACAGCGAGGGCTATCATGTATGATCAGGGTATGCCAAAATTCTTGTGGGCAGAAGGATGCAGCACGGCAATCTATGTCTAGAATAGAACTCCTCATAGGGCATTGGGCAAGATTACTCCAGAGCAGGTCTTCACCAGGAAGACACCTGAAGTTAGTCGTTTCAGGATATATGGGAGTTTAGCATATTGTCGTATACCTAAGGAGAAGAGGAAGAAGTTAGATCAAATTGCAGAGAAATGATATCTTGTGAGATATAGCGAGAATGCCAAGGCATATAGAATCTATATTCTAGGGAGCAGGAAGGTAGTAGTTCGGCGAGATGTGAAGTTCATGGAAGATAGGGCCTTCAGAAAATCTTGAGAAATGCCTTCCGAGGAGCAAACAAAAGATGAGTCGTTGGTCAAACCACTTCAACCAGTGGAAACCAGTACCAAAAATTCTCCTTTAGAACAGGAGGAATCACAAGAAGAGGAAGAGCTAACAGATGCACCTACTACTAGAGGAAGAACGAGTTGGGAACTCTGACAGATTCTACGGGATGCAAAAGATTTCATTGGTGCACCCAAGAACAATAAAAGGGAGCGAAGACAGCCAGATAGATATCAAGCCTTAGTAGCTCAAGTTGGGCAACCTTCCAGTTTTCAGGAGGCCGCTCAGCATCAAGTTTGGATGGATGCGATGGTGGAGGAATACAGCTCTATAATGGTGAATGATGTTTGGGAAGTAGTGCCTAGGCCTCAAGACAGACTAGTGGTAGGTTTGAGATGGATCTACAAGATCAAATACATTGTAGACGACAGTGTGGAAAAATACAAAGCCGGGTTTGTGGCTAAGGGGTATGCTCAGAATGAAGGAATAGACTATGAAGAGACCTTCGCCCCAGTAGCTAGGTATACATCCGATATCTCTTGTAGCACAAATGGTTTGGGAGATTCATAAGATGGATGTCAAAACAGCGTCCTTGAATGGGGTGATAGAAGAGGACGTATACATTGAACAGCCAAAAGGCTTTGAGACACATGAGAAGAAATCTCATGTATGTAGATTGAAGAAAGCCTTGTATGAGCTCAAACAGGCACCTAGAGCATGTTATGGTCGAACTGACAGCTATTTGCAGAAGATGGGGTTCGTCAAGAGTGATGCAGATCCCAATCTCTACTATCTAGTTGTAGAGAATGAGCCTCTAGTCCTAGTATTATATGTGGATGATCTCTTCTTGACAGGATCATCCAGGCTCATCGAGGACTGCAAGAAGAACCTAGCCACAGAATTCGACATGAAGGATTTGGGACAGATGCATTATTTCCTGGGGTTGGAATTTTGGCAACAAAAGGGTGAGATCTTCCTTGGACAAGGGAGATATGCTACAAAAATCTTGAAGAGATTCAGGATGCAGGATTGTAGGCCTATGGCTACTCCAATGATCACCAACTGGAAGAAAATTGATGCATCAGAAGACAAAGATGTTGATCCTACCTTATACAGGCAGCTCATAGGGTCACTGACATATCTGGTCAATACCAGGGCAGACATTTGTTACGCTATCAACACCCTCAATTAGTTCATGGTGGAACCTAAGAGGGCGCATTGGGACGCAACCAAACATGTTCTCAGATATATACAGGGAACAGTCGAGTATGGACTCTTGTACACCATAAATAATGATATCAGGCTGAGTGGGTTTACTGATGCAGATTGGGCTGGAAGTTCAATAGATCGGAAAAGTACCTCTGGGTACTGTTTCAACATTGGATCGGGGATGACCTCCTAGTGCAATAGGAAACAGAAATCCGTAGCTCTAAGCTCAGCTAAAGCAGAATATGTGGCCACTAGCACAACTTCGTGTGAAGCCATATGGCTTAGAAAATTGCTTGTGAACCTATTTAGAAGAAGGATGGAGGCGACCAAGATCATGTGTGATAATCAGAGTTGCATCAAGCTCTCTGAGAATCCAATATTTCATGATCAGTCGAAGCACATTGATATTTGGTGTCACTTTGTTAGAGACTGTGTCCAACGAGGAGTTATATAGTTGAGCTACACTCCTACAGGAGAACAAGTGGCGGACATACTTACCAAGGCCCTTGGAAGAACAAAGTTCGTTTATTTCAGGGAGAAGATGGGGATGGTAAAGAATCTATTTCAGTAGCAGAAAGGGATAAGTGTTAGAAGTTGCAGTGCAGCAGTTAGCAGTGTTATGGGCAGCATGATGCAGCATTTGAGAGAGTTGCAGTGCAGATGCAGTGTTGGGAGGAAGGACCAGCAGCAGCACGAATGCAGAGGGAGCTGCAGTACAGATGTAGCAGTGGTAGTGGTAGAGCCATGGGCAACAGTACAGGAGGCAGCAGTGCAATGGATGTGTTGAAGTTTCTAAGTTTACTTAGTTAGGAACCCTCCATGCACTTCATCTGATTTATTCCTACCTACTTGTTATTTTCCTTAACAAGCTATTTACAATGTAAATATTGAAAATAAACACTAGTGCATGCTCAACATATTACAGATCAGCATCTAAAAGAAACAGAAACAAACACACCATATGACACCATTATTTTTGGACTAATGTCCCCGGAAAAACCCAATGTGGGAAAACTGGTGCAGCTATCTGAGGGTTTTCTTATTAAGCAATATCAGAGGACAATTTGAGTGTCGAAACTGGCCTACCCAATAGAGACTTTCCTTGGCAGTAATACCTCTCAGGTTCTGACAAATCTTCTAGCTGAAACCCCGGATAATCCTTCCGGCAGCTACTCAACACAACTCTGCTACAGAAACCCCAGCATCAGCGTCTCTCTGGACTACGTCAGCCCCTCTCTGCCTCACGCTGGCCCTGCGTCACCCCGGATGGGTTTGCGTCAACCCTCTAGCCCTCTGCGTCAGCAAAGCTGGCTTCTCTGAGGCTCTGCGCAACTCCCGGCTACCTCTGTGTGGCCTTGCATGAGCCTTAGGTGGCTCTGCTTCACTCTCCTTGGCTACTGCGTTGCTCTCTCGATACTATCTCTGCCTCTCTGTCTTTTTGTACTCAATTGCCCCTCCGCTGCATCTTCCGATCATTAATTCTATGTCTCTTAGCAAATCTCGCTCTAGATAATAGAATGACTAATCACTCTAGTGTATTCTCCAAGTGACCCTCAAGCCTCCTCTTATACTTTTTTTGTTGACATATCATCGGCCGAGATTAAGTCCCTAATCAACAGCTAAGATTAGATTTACCTTGATCCATGTCTTTTGGACCATTCTAACACAATTTCATATTAATACACATTAATATTTTATTTTCCCTAAGTTTAGACTTAGGGACTCCATTAAAAATATTAATTATTTTAATATCTCCTGCACTGCTTAAAATCTACCCAAACCCTTTCTAGGTATTGGAGATCTCATGTGCCCCAACCTCTCCACCAAATTTTGTGGCTAGAGCACATCCGATGCTACCCCAAATCAATAGGACGTAGGGCAGCAGGCCCAGCATCAGCACAGGTACCGGTGTGGAAGGCTCAGTGTGATGTTCAGTGGTGGAGCATTACTAGAGCACATTCCTCGCTAAGAGGGAATGTTCATTTGTGGTAGCATCGGATGTGCTCTAGCCATGAAAATTAGTGGAGAGGCTAACGCACATGAGATCTCAAAGACCCAAAAATCGTTTTGGGAAATTCCATCCAGATGAGGAGTTATTAAAATAATTAATATTTTTAATGGGTTCCTAAGTCCAAACTTACAAAAATAAAAATATTAATGGGTATTAATAAAGATAAGGATGAGAAGCTTCTAAGAGACGAGGATCAAGTCTATTTTAATCTTAGCCGTTGATCAGGGACTTAATCTTGGTCATTGATTCATCAACAGGAAAAGTATAAGAGAAGACTTGAGGGTCATTTGGAGATACACCAACAGATACTCAGTATCCCCAAGGAAACTCGATTTTCAGAGAGAGGGAAAATCGATTTCAGAGGGAGAGTTGCAGGCTGGAGGAAGAGGGGGTGATTAGCAGCAATCAGGAAGCTCAGAAGAGGTGGCGCAAGGAATCTGAGAGATAGCGCAAAGGGAGACGCAGATCATAGAGATGTAGTGGATGACGCAAAGGACAAAGCAACGCAAAACCAAGCAGAATGACGCAGGGTTGATGCAGTAGGGAAACAAAGTCCCCCAATGTGTAAAAAAGTATCGGAGAAAAGTATCAAGGGTTTTCTCCCAGTGTCTATGCAAAAATTTTCTGTAAAAGCGATTGTTGTTTAAGATTAATAAAACCCTCCTCTGTTGCACCGGTTTTCCTGCATTGGGTTTTTCCGGGGACAATTGTCCAAAAATAACTGTGTTGATGTGTTTGATTCTTGTGCATGTATTTGCTTCTGTATAATGGTGTGATATCTGTAGTAGAATTTATTTTAATATTTACTAAAGGGATTTCGTAAATAACTTATTGGAAAATAAGTAAAATAAATTAGTTGTTGCAGTAACAAAATTTCTGTTTAGAAATTTTAACATGTATCTTTTCTACCAATAGCTTCCAGTTTGTTCCTTTTGTCTTTCGGCACATGAAAATATATTGGGCATCCAAATACACGACGATGGTTGATATCAGGCTTAGTGCCTGTGAATATTTCTTCAAGAGTCTTGTTTTCTAATGCTTGATGAGACACCCTATTCTGAACATATACAGCAGTAGATGTCACTTCAACCCAAAGGAACTTTGGAACCTTTTGATCATGTAACATAGCACGGGCAGCTTCTAATATAGTGGTTCTATGCCAAGATGTCCAAGTGCGAGTTTGGGCTAACAGAGATGCTTTACTTGGGGCACATCATAGGCGCAGATGGGGTCAAGGTGCACGAGGAGAAGATTCGGGCCATTCGAGATTGGCCAGAGCCTCGAGATGTGACAGTGCTGAGAGGATTTTTGGGCATCTGTACCTATTATTGGAAGTTCGTGAAAGGTTTCTCACAGTTGGCAGCGCCTCTTACTGATCTGACTAAGAAGGGGACTTTTGCGTGGACAGAGGGAGCTTAGGCCGCATTTGGTCGCCTCAAGGAGGTGATGAGTTGTTGCCTAGTATTGGCACTTCCGGATTTTACACAGCCTTTCACATTGGAGTGTGATGCATCGGGTGTGGGGATCGGAGCAGTCTTGTCACAAGGAGGGCACCCCATTGCTCTTGAGAGACGGAAGCTGCTACCACATGAGATGTCGTATTCCATATACGACAAAGAGATGTTAGCCATAATGCATGCATTGGTCAAGTTTAGACAGTACTTGGTGGGGAACCAATTTCGGGTGAAGACGGATCACAATAGTCTTCGCCACTTCATGGGGCAGTAGGGCCTCAATGACAAGCAACAAAGGTGAGTCAGCAAGGTGCAAGCCTATGATTTTGATATTGAGTATGTGGGGGGGAAGCACAACATGGTGGCGGATGCTCTATCTAGGAGACCAACAGGACTTTCACTCATGAGCATTTGCCATGATTGGAAGGCTCAATTATCGGTAAAGTACTCCAAAGATCGTTGGGCATGCGAGGTCTTGGGAGGGAAGCTATGCAGATGAGCAATACAGGGTGATGGATGAGGTCATTTATTACAAAGGGCGCATATTTTTGGTTTCGGGATCATAGTTGAGAGCGCGTCCTTCGAGCAGCTCATGATTCTCCTTTGTCTGGGCACTAGGGGTTCAGGAAGACTTATATGACAGTGAGAGAGCACTTCACTTGGAAGGGCCTCAAAGGAGACGTGTTAAGGCATGTGCAGGAGTGCGAAGCATGCTAGAGGAACAAAGGAGAGTTGACTCATCCAACTGGATTGTTGCAGCCTCTTCCCATCCCTGAGAGGAAATGGGAGAGTATCTCTATGGATCTCATCACCGAACTTCCCTCAGTGCAAGGGAAGGATTGTATTTTTGTGGTGTTCGACCAACTGACCAAATTTGCACACTTATTTGCCATACTGACACAATATTCAGCCTCGCAAGTGGCAAAGTTGTTCTTTAGGGAGGTCTTTCGACTGCAAGGACTCCATAAGGCTATAGTCAGTGACCGAGATAGCCAATTCATGGGAAGATTTTGGCAGGAGCTTTTCAGGCTAGTCGGCACCGAGCTCACCCCGAGCACCAGTTATCATCCACAGATTGATGTCCAGACAAAGAGGATGAACCAGTGGTTAGAGGGCTATCTCAGGAACTATGTGACAGGGCAGCAGAGGGCTTGGATTCAATGGTTGCATCTAGGAGATTATTGTTACAACACCACCCTTCACATGTCCATTGGTATGACTCCTTTTCGTGCTTTATATGGTTATGATGCTTTGTCTTTTACTAACATTGTTTCTGGAGATAACAGGGCCCCAAAGGCCAACAATTTGATCTTAGAGAGCCAAGATATCCTCAAGGCTCTTATGGATAACTTACAGATAACACAGTGTTGGAATTTCTAATTCTAACCCGTTAGAAATTCTTCCTGTACTATCTGGTTTATTTCTTCCTATGTGTTTAATTACTTAACAAGTTATTTACCATGTAAATACTAAAAATAAACACAAGTAGAGTATCTACATCTACAGATCCTCAACTGAAAGAAAACAAGCACAAAAGTAACACCGTTATTTTTGGACCAATGTCCCCGGAAAAACCCAATACAAGAAATACAATGCAACTATTCAGAGGGTTTTATTATTATGCAGTTTTCAGAATACAACTAGGGTGCTAGAAATGGCTCACCCACTAGAGAATTCCCTCGACAATAATACCTCTCCTCGGAGGCAGATATTCCGACTGATTAATCACTGGATGAACGATCCCACGGCAACAATTGCAGCTTCCACTTCTCTGCGTCACTCTGTAGGGACTGCGTCACTATGTAGGGACTGCGTCACCCTTCCCGGAACACCAACACCTAGTTTGCCCCACAAAAATCCTCCCAGCGTTGCCTCTTGGCCCTGCATCAACTCTGCTGGCCTCTGCGCAACTACTAAAGCTTCTGCGTCAACCCTCAAACCCTCTACGTCACCCACGTTGGCCTCTTCTGGCTCTGCGCAAGTCCCAACTGCCTCTGCGTAGCACCCAGCTACCTCTGCGTCAACCTCTCCAGCCTCTGCGTTGTCTCTCTGGCACTAACTTTGCCTCTCTGCTATGTATTCACTACCCCTCGTTGTTGATCACTGATTCAATTTTGCTTAGCAAGCCCGCTCTAGCAAAATGAATGATTGATCACTTTGGTGTGTTCTTCAACTGACCCTCAAGCCTCCTCTTATACTTTTCTCGTTGGTCCATCAATGACCGAGATTAAATGTCTAATCAACGGCTAAGATTAGATTTGGCTTGATCCATGACTTTTGGAACCTTCTAACCCAGTTTTATATTAATACCCATTAATATTTTATTTTTACTAAGTTTAGACATAGGAACTCCATTAAAAATATTAATTATTTTAATATCTCCCAAACCTACTAGAATTTGCCCAAACCATTTCTGGGTCTTAGAGATCTCATGTGCTTTAGCCTCTCCAACAATTTTCATGGCTAGAGCACATCTGATGCTTACCTCAAATCAACTCTCCCTCTTAGCAAGGATTGTGCTCTTGTAATACTCCACACTGAGCATCACCCTGATTATCCAACATCGGTCCCTGTGCTGAAGCTAGGCCTCCCTACCCAAAATCCTCTACACTACTGCATCCTATATTGTTGCTCATGGCCCTGCCACTGCCACTACTGCATTCATAAGGCAGCTCCCTCTGTATCCGTGCTGCTGCTGGTCCATCCTCCCAGCACTGCATCCCCTCTCGTCATATTGCATCATGCTACTACACTGCAACTCAGTTACTAAGAAGTAAGTAACTGATCCACCCAACTCTGACATCCTTGTCAGGCTAGAAACACTCCTGATGTTGAAGCTCCCTCTGCCGCTAACAAGTGCTCCCTCTACTGACCTCTGCGTTGTTGCAACAACTCCCTGCATCTTGCACCGTTGCACACCACTTTGTTTCATCCTGCAGTAGTGCAACACTTCCGTGCCTCTCGCACTGTTGCAGCTTGCTAGCCTCGCGTTGCCCAGGGACTCCTGCATTGTAGCACTCTCTGCCGCTCCATCGGCATCCATCTCTACCAACATCTGCCAGTCCTGCTACTCCGCTTCGAGGCTCCCGTAGAAAGGTATAATCCAAGAGGTTGGGTAACTCAAGGATCCCGCTCCTCATCGCCTGTAGTCCTCCTGACTACAGCTCGATGTCTCCCCACTTCTTCTCAAGTGGCACATCAGCACTTATGGCACAATCGTCCTCCTCCTCGACTTCTTTCTCCGCCTTTGTAGGCGCTACCTTCGAGTCCGAAGCCTCTCCCTTGCTCTTCTTCCTAGGACATTGGTTCGCAAAATGACCCAATTCCCCACAATGGAAGCACTTGACCTTGGAGAGGTCCCTCTTCTTCCTCTTCTCCTACTTTCTCGCAGATGCTAGAGCCGCATCCTCTTCTTCCTCCTTCTTGATCCTGACCCCTTTTCCGCTACTCCCCGCCTTGATCAACCATCTAATCTCTTCTTGACGAAGAGCCGCCCACAATTCTTCCCAATCTGGAAGACTCATCCTGCATGCTCTGGACAAATACCTCCCAATCCTCAAAAACTGTGTTCAGTGCGGTCCTCACCATCAATCCCTCATTCAGCGTGGCCCCTATGAAAGTTAGCTGGTCAAGAATCTCCTTCAAGCGACCGAGGAAGATATCTATCTGCTCTCCCTTCTGCATCTAGTATGCCCTTAGTTGATTCTCCAAGAGCATCTTCCTCTACACGAAAATATGCTGGTACAATGTCTTCAAGGCATCCCACATCTCCTTTGTCGTTTCCTTCTCAGCAATATGTGGTACCACATGATTTTTGACCGCATCAAGGATGATGCACTTAGCCTTCACCATTACCTCCTCGTATCTTTCATTAGCTACCGAGTCAACTAGGATAGCTATCACTCTCGTGACGAAGCCCTTGAGGCGATGTCTGTCTAGAATGGACAAAATCCTGGCCTTCCAGACCACAAAATTGGATACTCCATCCAACCTATCATGATCTCTCAGCCCATTCATGGCCATCTCTCTGCTCTTCTTTCGACTCCTCCGAGTCTCTCTACTTCCCTCCTGGAAGTCCTTTGTTTAACTCCTGCTGAGTCTCTCAACTTCCCATCTGGAAGTTCTCAATTTGACTTCCTCTGAGTCTCGATTTCCCTTCTGGAAATCCCTCTGCCAATGTCAAGTTGTCCCACTCTGATCATCTGTGCAACTACACCTCTGATCTGGATTCCTTGGCCAAAAATCCGCCTCGGCAGCAACTCCCTCCACCTTGGTCTTGCCCTGTTTGGTACTGTTCTAACCACAGTACCCCACCAGCTTCGCTCCGCAAATTACCCACAACCTCCTATACCCCAGCAATTAAAGGATTGAGCCACTTGGCTCTACGCAATCCCATCACCGGCAAATCAGCTCCCCCAGCCAACTACGTCAGCCCTCCTAGCCTCTACGTGAGCATGATTCTGCCTCCCTTAAACTCTACGCTGCCTTTCTCTAGCCCAGAATGATGATGCAGTCCCTCTGTGTCACTCCCTCTATCGCCTTCTGCAAGGATTATCTTTGTCACTCGGGACAGCTGAATCTGCTACAAATGCTCTGCTCGGCTGATGCCTTCAGTTATCCTGTGATCTGCAACCACCCTCTGGTACCATGTTGGAATTTCTGATTCTAACTCGTTAGAAATTCTTCATGTACTATCTGGTTTATTTCTTCCTACTTGTTTAATTACTTAACAAGTTACCATGTAAATACTGAAAATAAACACAAGTACAGTATTAACATCTACAGATCCTCAACTGAAAGAAAACAAGCACACAAGTGACACCATTATTTTTGGACCAATGTCCCTAGAAAAACCCAATGCGGGAAAACCAGTACAGCTATTCAAAGGGTTTTATTATTATGCAGTTTTCAGAATACAACTAGGGTGCCAAAAATGGCTCACCCAATAGAGAATGCCCTCGGCAGTAGTACCTCTCCTCGGAGACAAATAACCTGGCTGATTAATCACCGGATGAATGATCCCACAGTAACAATTGAAACTTCCACTGCTTTGCGTCACTCTGTAGGGACTGCGTCACCATTCCCAGATCACTAGCACCTAGTCTGCCCCACGAAAATCCTCCCAACGTTGCCTCTTGGCCCTGCGTCAACTCTACTAGCCTCTGTGCAGCTACTGAAGCTTTTGCGTCAGCCCTCAGACCCTCTACGTCACCCACGCTGGCATCTTCTAGCTCTGCGTAGCTCCCAGCTGCCTCTACGTCAACCTCTCCAGGGTCTGCACTGTCTCTCTGGTACTAACTCTACCTCTCTGCTATGTATTCATTACTCCTCGCTGCTGATCACTGATTCACTTTTGCTTGGCAAGCCCGCTCTAGCAAAATGAATGACTGATCACTCTGGTGTGTTCTCCAACTGACCCTCAAGCCTCCTTTTATACTTTTCTCGTCGTTCCATCAACAGCCGAGATTAAATCTCTAACCAATGCCTAAGATTAGATTTGGCTTGATCCATGACTTTTGGAACCTTCCAACCCATTTTTATATTAATACCCATTAATATTTTATTTTTCCTAAGTTTAAACTTAGGAACTCCATTAAAAATATTAATTATTTTAATATCTCCCAAACCGGTTAGAATCTACCCAAACCATTTATGGGTCTTGGAGATCTCATGTGCTCTAGCCTCTCCACCAATTTTCATGGCTAGAGAACATCCGATGCTATCTCAAATCAACACACAAAACCAACAGAAGATGTATGCTGACAAGCATCAAGTAGAGAGGCATTTCGAGGAGGGGGCCTTGGTCTACCTTCAATTGCAGCCTTACCAGCGATCCACGCTGAAGCAGAAGGGGGTCGAGAAGCTGCAGTCGAGATTCTTCGCACCTTACAGGGTGATCAGGAGGGTTGGTGAGGTATCTTACGAGCTGGAGCTACCACCAGGGAGCAGGATCCATGACATTTTTCATGTGTCACACCTCAAGAGGGTGTTGGGGCAACAAGTTACAACATCTGTGGAGTTGCCTCCACTTGATGATGAGGGGCACCTAATTTTAGAGTCAGAGGCCATCTTGGAGACCAGGGAGAGAAAGCTCAGGAGCAGGGTCATCAGAGAGTACTTGGTGTGTTGGAAGAACTTGCCAGATGAGGATGTTACTTGGGAAGGGGAGCACATACTTGAGAATCGAACATTGAAGTTGGTTTGGGACTAAAAACATTTGGGAGGGGAGGATTGTCATGTCCCTTCCTAAATTAATTTTGAACAAGATTAATTATTGCATTTTGGGGCTAATTTTGGAGATAGCGAGGCCCATTCGATTTTATCAGGAGATTAGACTTAGAAGAAGATTCATTTGTTGTGGTTAAATTCCACGTGGGGGCCACCCACACTAGGGAAATACACACTCCCTAGTTCGAATTGCATGGAGGGGGAAAGTCGATCGTTAAGTGAGGGCCCACAATGGAGGGGAAAATTGGAGGGAAAAGTGCTCCACAAAATCTATATAAGGAAGGCAACTCTCCTCATTTCATCATCTTTTGGCATATCGATTTCTCTTTGGTTGCTCGAGCTGCTTAGCCGAGTCACTTGTTGTTCAGCACGAGTTCTTCAAGCAAAGAGCTCACCCTTTCTTCAGGGGACTTCGAGTGCCACCCTAGGAAGGATTTTCTTCATACTTCTGAAGGAGGATTTCATTGCGGTTTCCAGCGATTGCATTCATCTTCAGGTGGTGCATATTACTGGAGGTTGTAGTGAAGTGGAGGTCGCGTTTGCTTGTGGTGTCTGGCTGTGGTGTTTGGCAGTGGAGTTTGGTTGGGAGATTTTCTGGAGAGGAGGCATAGGAGGTTTGCTGCCATTTTGGAGAGTTTGGGAGCTGGAGGAGAGTGCTTCTTTACAGTACGACTTTCGCACTCCCTGGGCTAGTGTAGGGGCAGCACTTGGTGCACAAGTGGGAGGTAGAGTATCAGTCTTTGAGGTTGAGCTTTGCCGGAGAAGTTAAGGGAAGCATTTGTGGAGGAGATTGCTTCATTTCTGGAGCTTGGGAGGAGGATTTCACTGGTGTTCCTTGCAGGCCATATCACTGAGTAGCTTGGAGGACATAGGGCATATTGGAGGCTGAATTTGGGAGGTTAGATTCAGACCAAACCCTTTCTAGGTTTTTGTGGGTTTTGGCCAAGGAGCTTGAGGCTAAAGTTTCAGCATTTTCTGAGCACTGGAGACGAGATTTCTTGCATCCAAAAGTGTAGTTTTCTGGGGACAGCACAGAGCATTAGAGGAGCAGTCATTTCTAGCTTATAATTAGTGTTTTATCACCTGGGTTCTGTCACGCTTGCCATTGAGGCAAGCCCAGGTGCATTTCTCCATACTATTGTAATTGCTCCATTCATTAATAAAATGGCTCAGTTGGTTCTCACTTCTGGAGTTTTATGAGCATTTGTTGATTGTTTCAATGCTTTTTGTTGTAAATCGATTTTGCTTTTGCATATTATTGTTTATTCAAGTTTGGAACATTACAAGTGTCAGGCCAGGCAGTAACTCCTCAAAGCAAAATTGATTTGTATATCTTATTCCTTCAGGTTGGTCTTCATTATATACATGAGGGAGAGACTATTCACTTCATCTCTTGATGACTGTTCACATTACTTATTTATTTATTTACATTATGTTCACCCAATCCTGATGATTAGGTGTCAACATTCCCCCCCTTAATCTAAAGGGATGTTGGTGAGTCCAAGCAT
>APFE031487496.1:127222-137738 GCA_000404065.3 Pinus taeda | reverse complement strand
CTTGCATTGTTCTGTTCTGCTCTGCTTTTGTCCGAATTATGAAGAAGAAGAAATGATCGAGGATGTATCATACTGACTCAAAGTCAGTCTCAGAGTATGTACCACTGGTCGCAGACCAGTCTCAACCAACCCGAAGTCAGTGTCATAGTAAGTACAACTCCACTGGTCCCAGACCAGTATCATCCTCCACTGACTCAAAGTCAGTCTCAGAGTGCATACCACTGGTCCCAGACCAGTCTCAACCGATGCGGGTCAGCTTCATAGTAAGTACCACTCCTACCATTGGTCCCAGACCAGAATCGCAGTCTCAGAGAGTGTATCACTGGTCCCAAACCAGTCTCAACCGACTCGAAGTCAACGTCATAGTATGTAGTAATGTACCACTCTCACTGGTCCCAGACCAGTACTGCACTGACACGAAGTCAATCTCAGAGTATGTACCACTGGTCCCAGACCAGTCTCAGCCAATCCAAAGTCAGTGTCATAGTATGGTACAACTCCTACCACTGGTCCCAGACCAGTACTGCACTGACACGAAGTCAATCTCAGAGTATGTACCACTGGTCCCAGACCAGTCTCAGCCAATCCAAAGTCAGTGTCATAGTATGGTACAACTCCTACCACTGGTCCCAGACCAGTATCATTGATCCCATATCAATGGAGGTCATCCTAGCGTAGGGAGTACGGTACATACAATGATGCGTCCATCGGTACTACTATGGTCCCTAACTTCATTTCCCTACTCATTAATCAGATGAGAGGTACTTCCCATGAGTCCTAGACTGCATGGGTAGGATGCCTCGACAGGAGAACTAATCAATCATGTTCTCACAGGAGAACACATCAATCCTGCTACAATCGCCATGGAAAACACATCAATCCAAGCCGCCATGGAGAACAAACCAATCCAGGCCTCACAGGAGAACACATCAATCCTGCTACAGCCTACAGTTGCCATGGAGAACACATTAATCCAGGCCTCACAGGAGAACACATCAATCCTGCTACAGTGGACATGGAGATCACATCAATCTAGGCCTCACAGGAGAACACATCAATCTTGCTACAGTCGCCATGGAGAACACATCAATCCAGGCCTCACAGGAGAACACATCATCCTGCTACACAGGAGAGTAAATCATCATGTTCCACAAGAGAGCGAATCATCTTGTTCCAATGCACACCACCAGGGGAGGGTGAGTCACCCTGTGGTCGTATGTTGCTCCAGTAAGAACTGCAAGTCCTTAGAGCTCCCAGAGCTCAATGTATGCAACATGCAGGACCCTTGTACAATGGTTTCTTGACGAATCCAAGTCGTTTGGGAAAATCACAGATTAGATCTTTCCTCGGGGCTTTGACAAGGTGTATCGACCTATACATCATCTTAATGTGATGGAGCCTCCTTGCTCATCGACTTACCATATCCCAGATGATGTCTATCTGCTGGAGCAATCGACGAATACGGGATTCCTCAGTAATCGAATCCCACCTCTGGTTGTTACAGAGAATCACAATGTTATGTGTTCAAACAGCTCATTGAAGAGCATTCCCAACCAGGCAGCTTCATACGAGATCATACTCGTAGATATGTATCTGGTCTCGGCGATGCTTATGGCCACTGACTTCTGCTTCTTGCTCATCCATTATATCGAAGTAGAATCCAGAGAGAAACAGCACTAAAAGTGCTCCCGTGATCCTCCACACTACTTGCCTAATCAGCATTCGAATAATCATGCAGTTTCATATTTCCGGCAGTGTATCTCAATCCATGAGACATTGTGTCCTAAAGACATCTCAGAAGATTCTTGGCACCAATCTAGTGAAGCTCAAACAAATATGAGCTCACAATGCTAACTGCAAAACATATGTTCGGACGGAGGTTCACCAAGAACATCAACGCGAATGAGTTTTTTTGAAACTCAGAGGCATTTCCCAAATCTGGTCCGACATCACTACCATATAACTTCTGCAAGTTAAGATCCTTGAGGTAGTCACAAGCTTGCAGTCCATCATACCAAATCTTTTCAGAATCTTCACCACATATTTTACTTGAGATAGGAAAATTCCCCTTGGCTTCTGCCACACTTCAAGTCCTTGGTTCTTCATTTCAAATTTAGAAGCCAACTCCCTCTTACATTTGTGAATGAAAGGGTATGCACTTGTTAGAAAGAGGTCATCCATGTACAGCACCAGTCTGAGAGGTTTGTCATCTTCAACCTTAAAGTAAAGGTTAGGATCGGCTTCACTCCTAGTGAATCCCAGCTTCATCAAGTAGCTATCGATCCTCTCATACCATGCTCGAGGTACTTGCTTCAGCCCATAGAGAGCCTTCTTCAACCTGCATACATGAGATTTTCAATCATAAATCTCAAATCCTTCGAGTTGCTCCACACAGACCTCTTCTTTGATCGAACCGTGCAAGAATGCGGTCTTGACATCTATCTGATGTAGGTTCCATCCTTGTGAAGCCACAGGGGCTATGATCAAGCGGATGGTCGTATATCTGGGAACAGGTGCAAATATCACATCATAGTCTATAACTTCCTTCTGGGAGAAACCACGAGCAACAAAACAAGCCTTATACTTTTCCATACTTCCATCTGTTGCATGCTTTATCTTGTAAAGCCATTTTGAAAGTAACAATTGTCTTGTCTGGGGTCTGGGAACTACTTCCCAGACATCATTCTCCATAATAGACTCATATTCTATGGTCATAGCATCCTTCCATACTTGATGCTTGACGACATTTGAGAATGATGAAGGCTCATTTTGTATGATCATGCTCATGATGGTCAGGTATCCCTGATACCTGTTAGGTTTCTTACTTTGACGGAAGGCTCCTCAGGGTGCAACATTTCCTTCAGCATCATCAAGTAGCCCCCTAAGCCATGAAGGCCTCTTCCTAGAAGAGGAAGGCTCATGTGGATGAGGATCAATCAGATTCATGGGTTCTGCTACATCAGGCATTGATTCATCATCATTTTCTTTCGGTTCCCTGGTGTCGGCTTCTTGAGAGCTCCTCAAAGTCGAAAGATTGTCCACCTTGCTAAGAGCCATATCTTCGTCAAAGGTGACATCATGACTAATCACGACTTCCCTTTGACCAGCTACATAGATTCTATAGCCTTCAGTATTTTCACCATGGCCCACGAAAATTCCTTTCTTTCCAGATGCACCCAGTTTATTTCTTTTCTCTTTCGGCACATGAAAATATACAGGGCTTCCAAAAAAAATGAGAAACATCAAGTTTCTTACCAGTGAACATTTCTTCAGGAGTCTTGGAACCCAATGCTTGATGAGGGCATCAATTTTGTACATATATGGCGGTGTTTGTAGTTTCAGCCCATAGAAACTTCGGAATTCTTTAATCATGTAGCATGGCTCGGACAGTTTCCACAATCGTACGATTCTTCCTTTCCGCCACACCATTCTGCTCTAGAGTATGTGGTGTAGTATTCTCCCTCTTAATGCCAACCTCAGGTATGCCTGAGTGAACCAACTGTAATATATCAGAGGTCTTGCTTTGGCTTGAGGGGAATGGTCCCCTTTTGAGCTTTCCTTCGGCACATCCTAGACATACGCCTTCTTTCTCTACTCGGAATTCAGGCATCCCTGTCACCATTTGTCTTACACGGAGTAGAGATTTATAATAAAGGGGGCAAACCTCCGATGCCAAAGTTCGGACTAAAGAGATGTGTCATAAGACATGACACTTAGCGGACTTCCATCGACCTGATATAACGAATCAACACGAAACCCAAGAGTAAAGGCATCTTTAACATTATTTTTCGATACACATACCTTGCCATCACTGAAGGTTACCTTGTAAGCTTTGTCTTCCATTGTCGAGATGGACACCAGGTTCTTTCCGAGGTCAGATGCATTTAAGACATCCTAGAATTTCTAGCCTTCTTGAATGGCTGTCCTCTTCCTTGATTTCCAGCATTCCTTTTACCTTTGCTATTGAATTTGTCATTCCTTTGATTGCCATCGTCCCAGTGTGAGTCCTTTCTATCAAGGCACTCCCTTGCATAGTGACCTGCTTTATCACAGATGTAACATCGTCCTTTTCTTCCACCCTTAGGTCCAGCCTTTCTTTTTTATTTAGTTCCGGAATTATTTCTTTTCTTAGCATGAGAAGAAAAGGCAACAGGAGGATCATTAGGCAAGGGCATTTCTTGCTCTTCTACCCTTGTTTCTTCTTGAATGCATCTAGCCATTAATTCCTTGAAACCAAGAATTACATGATTGTTCAGAAGAGTAATCCTGAACACGTACCATTCGGATGGTAATCCTCCAAGAGTCGTGAGTGCCATTTCTCTGTCAGTAATAGTCTCCCCAATAGATAGGAGATCATTCTTGATCTCGGTGATTCTTAAAAAGTATGCTTGCATACTCTCATATTTATCCTTCTTGATTTCCCTCAGCTTATTTCTAAGAAACAAAACTTGATTTGCATCATTAACTTTAAATAAACTCGCCAACCTATCGTAGATTTCCTTGGAGGTGTCCAGTTCAGAGATGTAGACCACCAAGTGCTTGTCAATAGAGTCCCGGATAATCTTCTTTGTTTTGACTTCTCCATTTTTCCATTTGTTCCAGGCAGCAACGAATGCCTTTGATGGAGGCTCAACAATATTGCCTCTCACATAATCCAACACTCCTTGATCCTCAAGGGTTAGATCAATAGACATCTTCCATCCGTGATAGTCAGCTTTCTCACGGAGCTTGTCTTTGGCAGGAAAGAGTGTTGAGGACCCCATCGTTCTTTTAGGATAGCCTTGCCAATCTTCTCTTCGGTGATTGCTCTTGCTCTTGCTCGGGCTTTGTCTTCACCTCAGCTCCGATACCATGTTAATTTATGGTATGTTCTATGCTTATAATAGTTTACTTCTTTTTCTTATTATATTCCACAGATTAGCAATCACATGTACATAAAGTAAAGTGCGGATAGAACATTAAACGATCGACAGAAAAACAAGCCAAGACAAGAGACACAAGATGTTGCGGCTAGCCAGGGACAAACCCCACAATGTGTGAAGAAATCCTTTGATCAAATCTCCTTTTATCTTCAATAATTAGGCAGAGAGAAATAGTACAATAAATCTGATTTATATCAGCAATAGCAAATCCTAGATCAGCAACATCAGCATTAGCGGCTTCATCATCAAACTAGGGCAGACAATATCTCACAAACCGACCATCGGATGGGCATGATTCCACCACCAAAAGTTGCGGCTTCTGGAGGAGGTTTAGATGAACCTATAGCACAGTTCAGATGAGGAGGTCTTCTAGTCCACGCAGGTCAAACTTTACTTCTGCAGTTGCAGCTTTAGTTTCAGCAGCTTCCTTCAAACTAGGGCAGTCGATATCTTGCAAACCGTCCGTCGAATTGACTTGATTCCACCACCAAAAGTTCCGGCTTTCAGAGGAGATCCAGATGGACCTACAGCACAGTTCTAAGGAGGAGATCTGATGGTCAACGCTGGTCAAACTTTGGATCTGCAGTTGCAGCTTCAAGTTCAACAGCTTCCGACTTCACATGTGTGAGAGAGAGATGTGATGAGATAAGTGTGTCCAAATTAGGAAAAGTCCTATATTTATACACAACGTAGGTGTTTGAATAGATGTGACTGTTGGGCTTTTGAGCCTACATGAGTTGGTCAGCTTGATAATAATTCCATAATCAAAATAAATTCATGTCTCCATGAATACTTATCGGAATCGGATGATCTTTATATCAATCCTACACCTCTCGACGAGAGGAACCTAATAAAAATATTATCAGCCATGAATAAGATGACCCACATGAAGTTTGGCCCTAGTTGCCAATTTTAACAAAGAAATTTCGCTCATGACGTTGGTGTAGCTGCCCTAACGAAATGCAAATTTGTTTTATCTTGTCTTTGTGAGGGATTGTTCATATGTTTATGCAAAGTATAGTGAATGAATGTCCTTAGGGTATATGATTATTCATAATTACCTTGATAAGTCATCAACTGCAACATCAAAGAAGTATAAATTTCCCTAGTAACGTAGTAGTTGCTCCTAGGGCCATGCGAAGTTGTTGGGGAACTCCTTGATTGGGTATAAGCATCTCCAAATATTGAATCACGCTGACTCCATTCTCCATATAGGCTAGGCACTAGTCTAGCCCTAGGTGATCATAAAACGAAAATTATTTTCACCTCATTTTTCTCTTTTCTAAGTCGTAACCATAGTAGGCTCCCTAGGGCATCACAAAAAATCAATTGTAACCATCCAAAATTAGTGAAACTTGGTAAAGAGTTGCGCTAATGTGTCCTTGAAAGGTCCTCCAATTTTCAAGCCATTCTAACAGTGAGGTTTCAAGTTATCCCAAGCCCTAGCTCACGAATCGTTTCTCCCAAGGCTTCCTTTGGTCAGTGGCTTCATTAAGGGTCATTGCAATAAAAATCCAGGTCAAATCCTATTTCTTTGATCCTTTTCTCCTCCCTCACTTGGTCAAGTCCATTTGTTTGAAGTTACACCCCAAACCCTTGAACCTCGTTTAGGTCCGCTAGGGCTTCTTTGTGGTCCCACATCCTTGTCACTCAAATTTCACAAGGATTAATTAGAAACCCTATTCATTTAGGATTCTTAAGTCTAGGGTACATCACATTAAGACATACCCCTCAAACCTAGATCTAGGTCTCCTAGCCCTTTGTGGAGAGCCACTCACCTTATTTCCATGAGCCACTCACCATACTTCTAAAGCAAGCAATCCCAATCATTAAAGTCCCTCATTCGAATAGGCTTTTGAAATAATTATCCACACACCATTGATATATCTCTCACTGTGATTTCCCAAATAGCAGGACTTCTCCCATTGGTGAAAGTCCATAACGGGAAGGGAGCTTTAGCTGAGGTGACAGTGGGCTATTGCTCCATTGTTGCCACTTGAACTAGTAGTTTCTCTATAGGAACCCCTGCTAGTTTGAGCAGTAACAAAACCCATGCTAGAATTAATATTTTTTTTCTTTGTTTACTTGTTACATAAGATATACATAATGACGTGAGTTCAATGAGAATTATGAAGACCGAAACTAGTTACATTTTCCAACACATGTGCCTATGCGATTTGCATCAACCATGTCCTCTCACCATCCAACATCTACACTTGGATGAAGGCAGGTTGTTATTCAAAAGGTACTTTGATCATTTTGCAATCGATTGTTTATACTTGTTTGTTTTGGGAATTTAGTATGGATATCGGATGATTTGGAGGATTGACAAATCTTGACCGTGATTTTGTTCTCTTACATTACCAAGGGGGTTAATCTTTAACCTTGGTCCAACGGGACCACCACTGAGGCCTTAGGGTTATAAGAAGGGCACTATTGGGAAAGCCATGATTGAGATAGAGTATTCATTGTCCCATATACCATACTTAACACTTACCATCGTACATTACAAGCCCCATATACCACATCCATTCTTCGAGTCCAACTTGTCATTGGTTCTTTGGGATTTGGCATCCACATGTTCACATTCCTTAGGTAGGGCCGGAAAACTAATGCCCTAGACGTTGATGCAACTAAAATAAATGAAAAAGCACATCATGGCTACAATGAAAGAAAAAGAAGAAAATCAAAAATGTAAAAGATGGTCGAGGATATAAATTAGCACGTGCTCAAAAAGCCTAGAATGAGCTCTACACCCATCATTAACCATCACCCGGTTCTTGACCACTTCATGCTCCTTTACATCAATAGGAAGCCTTGCATGTCCCAACCCTAATGTGTAATAAACTGTCTCATCTTAAAGGGTAATAAAATTGTTATATCATAAAAAGCAAGTCCTAGCCCTTGAGCTATAAGTGGTAATACAAAGAATAATTAAGAAGTAAAAGGTGCACAAGAGGGGTCGAAAAAGCAAGTCGAGCAGGGTAACTCATGCCACCACGATTGCTCCCTCCTTTACATTCATAAACTCAACATGTGGACACCCCATCAACTAGTCCCCTTGACCATGGCACTTAGCAATGAAGCCTTTCCCCTTCATTATCACATATTATTCTCTTAACACTTATTGATTGAGGAGTAGACTAGGATCCAAGATTAACCCCCAAGATGAGGTAAGGGAACAAGAGTACAAATCAAGGCTCATTCTTTCTGTCGAATTCTCCCACTAATCCATGCCCAAATGTGGCCAAGAAAAGCAAGCATAAACACCCAATTACATAATGAAAGGTCATACCTTCGGGGTTTGAAGGCTCACCTTCAAACATATGATCATGACAGATGAGCGAGGGCACTTAATGACTGGCTCAAGCGGCAAAGAACAGTAGCACATCGAGTTATCAGGTGCCTACAAGGGGTTGTTGCCTAAAGACAAATATAGGAGAAAATTTCTCTTATAGGGGGTCACCAGCTGGTGATGGGTAACAAGCACAAAATTACATAACGAAAAATCATACCTTCAGGATCGGATGGCCCAACTTCAAACATACGATCAAGACATATGAGTGAGGAGACATGGTAGTTGGCTCATGTGGCCAAGATAAAGTAGCACATCAAAGTTATCATGGGGCTTTCAAGGGTTGTTGTTGTTGGTTGAAGGAAGATACATCGGAAAGAAAGCTCTCCAAAGGGGTACCCCATCTTTGGTGGGCTATAAATCCAGTGTTTCATGATAGGTCGAAGCATATCGACATAAGGTACCACTTCATCAGAGATTATGTGTAGCATGGGTCAGTTTGGCTACAACATGTTCCCATAGATCAACAAGTTGCAAATATTCTCAAAAAGGCCTTAGGTAAGGCAAAGTTTGTCTACTTCAGGGATAAGATGGGAGTAGAGGAGAATACTTTCCTCGCTAAGAGGAAGTGTTAGTTTTTGGTAGAAACGGACATGCGTTCTAGTTTCTATGGTGTCTATGAGGCTAGGGAATACATTTTCTCCAATACCCATTAAAGGTTTCGTGAGAAAACACCTCAACTAGATTAATTAGCCAATATTTAAAATTTCCCTTACTCTTAGGAAAACTGGCTAATTAAATTGGATTACTTGAGGAAAGTCGAATTTGCTCTAGAGACTTCCGGGAAATTCATTTAATGGAGTCAAGATGATCTTATACATCAATTGAGATTAGATCATGGTCGTTCACTGCTCAACGAGAGATTATAAGAGCAAGTTGATGGGGTTGGAGAGACATACTTGAGTTGTTTGACTTACTCAGTTGCAGAGTTAGCAAGGGCGCATTTGAAGCAGAGGGAGATACCGGCAGCAAGGGTTTCAACAAAGATTTGAGAGAAGAATTCTGGAGGAGATTTCCACAGTGATTTACAGTTTCTAGAGGCAGGAAGGAGGTTAATTTTATCTGCAGAAGAGGAGATCAATTCAGCGAGTGCAAGTAGCTAGTTAGCCAATGCGAGTTGCAAAGGAGAGCTCAATTCAATGTACCAGTACTTGGAAGCGGAAGCAGGAGCGGGAGCGGGAACAGGGAGCGACATTTCAAAAGCTCCTGATTTGGGAGCGAATCGGGAGCGAATTTTTATTTAATATATATTTTTATATATTTTCATCCATATATGTCAACAAAAGCATGTAGAATGATGAATTAGATATAAAAAGCATAGAAGTATGGATTACACCATATAACATCAATCATCTAGAAGTTGTAATCTTCATCAACATCGTCCACAAGTTACAAGTTCTCATTTATATAACATGTAAGGGTGCACATAACCAAAATAGCATCGAGTGTAATCCATCTTTGAACTGAACATACATCAACAAATAGGCTAGATGGCCTCTAGCATCCAAAAAAATTATACTACAACAAATAGCTATATATCATCAAAATCATTGCCTATCTTGGGATCTTTGTCATTAATATCACCTGCTAAGCAATTAACATAAGATAGAAAAAAAAGTAGCATGTCAAGTCAAGATTTTGTTTGAGTAATGGGTACATTTTTAGTAGGGTCATTATAGAGGAGTTCGACAACCAATGTCACTAACATGAAGGTACATAGAGGGCTTGGTGCTCTTGATTAAATACGAGTCCCATACCCTAGTACATGATAAAATCCAATGGAAACATTGCAATCCCCCCAATCCTGATAAGTCTATTGGATTTTGAGTGAGATCTAAAATTCTATTTTCTCCATATGAAATCCAATGAGACTGAAACCACTCTCAAAAATCCTGAGTCATTTCATGGTAATGTTAAAAATTTAAGTAAAAAGATGAAAATGAAAGATAAAGGAGAATGTCACTTTTAAGTAAAAGGATTAAAATGAAAGATAAAGGAGAATGTCACTTTTACTTTAACATTACCATGAATTGCATATCAATACTAGGGCCATAAGCTTGAATATTAGGCTGCCCTACTCAAAAAATCTTCTTTCTTTGAAAAAAATTGCATTTGGAACATCATTGTGACAAAAATTTTGTGAAAAAAACCAGGGAGTGAATTTTTTTTTCGAGAACGCGACAGGAGTGAATTTCGGGATCACGCTCCCAGGACACTCCCGATTCACTCCCACTTGGAG
>APFE031487496.1:110174-127068 GCA_000404065.3 Pinus taeda | reverse complement strand
AACCCTGTGTTGGAGGCAGTTTTACTTGAAGGGACATTTTCCCGGAGGTTGTGCCAATTTTCCAAAGAGGGCAATGCGCATTTCTGGGCAACAATGCGAGTACCAGGAGGAGGTGCGAGTTTGCTGGAGGAGATTGATTTGATTTGCAGAGGAGATTTTGTCTCCAAATTATTTTTTCCTGTGGAGATTATTATTTGTCAGAGCTTTGCCATTATCAAGCAAGCAAATTGTTGTACTCTTAAATTGTTGAAGAATTAATATAAACCCTCATTTGTTGCACTGATTTTCTGCACATTGGGGTTTTTCTAGGGACTCTTGTCCAAAAAAATTTATCAGTTCCTGAATTTAATTTTGTGAAGATTACAATAGTGAATAAATCGTTATTTGTCGAATTAAAATTATGAAGACAAATAATCTCCAACAAGTAGAAGATTAAATTCCACTTATTGAAATCGTGGAAATTTCACACATTGTGCCAAAGTAGTGATTTAAGCAAGCAAAGGCAATTCACACTCTCTCTGAGGAGGTTGAATTCACGTGTGGTGATGACAAGTGAAATGGAGGGATCCTCTATTTATATCAGGCCTAAAATTAAGGCTACAATCCCTAAAGCAAATTTACTTTTTGAGTGTTCCACAAACAAGAGGTTACAAGCCAACTTTATAGTTCAAAACAACAAAAATAGTTCCATAAATGGCCACAAATATGGGTCGATTTCCTCTACAAGCAAAATTTCATCTCCTTTTTTAGAAATAAATGCCATAATGAGGTGTGGAATGGGATAAGGAGATGCTAAACCACCATAATCAACTTCCAATCCTAAGGATAAGCCCCAATAAATGTCTCAAAGTGCCTCCATGTCCAAAAAGCATGCAAGTGCCCTACATCACCCTCTCAAAGGTTAGTTGGCGCCTTTCCTCTCTAAGCATTGGGGCTTCAAGGTCGAGTACAAGTCCTCCCTTATCATCCTGGGGATGACCATCATCATCTGGACTCTAGGACAAGAAACACCCATCAAACAATGTCAAGGTCAACCGGGGGGTGTCTTGGGTCCGTTGGGTACGACATCAAGTAAATCCAACACCAAGCAAGAGGAGCTCAGTGTTTCAGCATCCAGGGGTGCTTTGGGGTGTCAATCATCTTCTGGAATCATAAAGGTACCCAACACTTTACTCTGGATGGGCAACGTTGCATCTGCAAGGTCATCACTGCTCTCTAGAAGGTACAAAACAACCTAGGCATATTGTGCAATGGCGTGTTGGAAGGTTTCCTTAAAGGCTTTTGTTGTTGTGTGAAGAATCACCTGGAAAAACCATTTCAAGATCAAGTGGAGATCACCAATCATTAGGGACAATGACCATAAATGCATCATGATGGATCATACTTAATGCTTGGGGCATAATAACACTTCAAACTAATAGCACCTTCAAATATCTAACTAGACCAAGTCTCATAAAGTGTTCCTTACTTGTGTTAGGAATGACTAGATGCTCAACCCTATTCGGTGTTTCCAACCCCTAAGGGGAAGGGATAGGTCCTAGGTCAACTCTTCAGTCCATAGGTGCTTGTGATAATATTGGCAATGGAGGGGATAGACTTTAAGGAAAGTTGCCACGACAATGGAACCAGTGGATGGAGGTCTAGCTTCCTGAGTGTATAGATGTAAGGAGGGAACAATCATGGAGGCATGAGTTACCCCTTTCCTCGGCTTGCTTTTTCCACCCATCTAGTGCACTTTTTACTTCTTTTTGATAATGCTTTGACTAGGAGCATAGTTTAGAAGCCCAAGCTTGCTTTTAAAGATTTAACATTTACTTACCCCTCAATGATGAGATAGTTTATCGCTCATTAGGGTTGGGACATGCAAGAGTTCCTTTATTATGTGATGGAACATCAAGTGCTCAACGAACTGGGTGATGCCTAATGAGGAGGGTAGAGCTCATGCTAGGCTTTTGCCCACGCGCTAATTAATGTCCTGCCTATCCTTTGCATTTTAACTTTCTTTTTCTTTCATTGTGGCCATTTTATGCTTTTATCATTCTTTTAGCTACATCAACCTCCAAGGCAAAGTTTCCAACCCAAACTTAGGGGTTAAGATAAGAAGGTGCTAATCCCAATGAACCAATGACCACAAGCCTGAAGAATGGAGATGAAATCTAGGGAATGATGGAAAGTGGTAAATATGGAATATCATGGACACCCCACAAAGCATAAAGCTTTCATGTTAAACCATCAGGTCAAAAGACTTCGAACTGTGATGCAAACAAAATAAAGGAACCTGACCAACATTCAAAGCACTAAGAAAGTCAAACCCCTAAAAACACATACACAAATGTGCCCAACTAAAGAGAATCCTAGTTACAAATCTTTGAGGATAAAGCATTCCTTGAGAGGGTGGCAGTATTATAAACATAATAATACTAAAAATATAACAAATATTAATGTAATTAGTTTAATGAAAAGTCAAAGGGAACATGCCCCTTCACCTCGTGACCGACTATGCGTATAATTAAACCATCACGAGGCTCACTCATTGTAACCTATCATTTTTATTCATTCTATAATCAATATATTTTTATTTTCAGAAATATTCTTTCTTCAAATATTAAACAGGGACTGTTTATTACAATATACCTGATATTTTCTCATTTCCGAAAATTTTCAAAGTGGTATTTTAGAATCTTGTATCCATTTCAGAAACTGTACTTGCTTCCAAGCTTTAGGTTACTCTGACCACTATGATTTCTACAACTCTCAAACTGCAGTAGCAGTATTTTCGATCATCTCCACCAAAATTGCTCTGAAGCATGGTAGACCATAGAAGGGATGGTTATACAAATACAATCTCATAATTAATCAACACAAATGTACTCTGAAATGTCAAGACCAAGGTTGCAGGGGAGCCCCCCCCTCGATCCCACTCCCAATCCACGCTCTGGTCAGGCGCAGGTCGAAAGCGCGCATTTTTTTTGGGAACGACGAAGGGAGCGTCGCTCCAGGAGCGGTTTTTCGACCACTCCCCAATTGGAAAAATCACTCCCGACCAGCGGAGAGCAACGCCTACACGATGAGGGAGAGGCGACGGCGACGTGGAGAGAGGAAAGGGGAGGGGAGGGGGGGGGAATAAATAAACCCTCTCCCTCTCATTATTCACTTCATCCTAAGTGAGAGAGAGTGAGAGAGAGCAAGAGAGTTTGGAGAAGGAGAGGAGCTTGGAGGAGCTTCAAAGAACTTGCAAGGGGAGATTGGAGGCCAAAGAGGTAGGATCTACACTCTAATCTAGCAACAAAAATTATGTTCATTGCTAAATAAATAAATTTCTCTATTTCCCATTCCATTTTTTTGCAGATTCAAAACTTCAAATTTCAAACATCATGGTTATATTTCTTGGCATTTTCTTCTTCTTGGTTCCTTTCTTGGTTATTATGGTGTTCGGGAGTAGAAAGAGGAGGGATGAACATGAAGAAGGGGATGAAAAAGTGGGCTATAGTGGATTTGATGAAAACCCTGGAGAGGAGTACCTTGGTGAGGAGGAGTTGGAGGAGAGTGAACATGATTCAACTCAAAAAACTAAACAAGACCTAACCCCATTGTGGAAATATGTTACTAGGCCTGAAGCAGGGAAAGGGGGTGGAACCACTAAATTTCACTACCCCCATTGCAACAATAATTACACAAGTTCATACACCCATGCCAGAAAGCACCTCTGCGGGAAAAGGCCATGGGATGGAGATAAACAAATAGGAATCAAAACTTGTACAGGTGTGTTAGCAGCGGAGAGAGCCAAATACACAAGGGAAGAGGAGGAAGCCCAATACAAATCTAAAAGATCAAAGGGTTTCTTTGAACCAAACTCACAATCACATGCGCAAATAACTCCTTCAGCATCCTCCTATGGAAGTGGATATGGAGGCACAGGGTCACCAAACATCTCTTTAAGGCGGAGAACCATATCAGGTTTCCTTGATGAAGGGTGTAGGAATGATGTGGATTCAAAAGTTTACCGATTTCTCTATGCATGTGGGATACCATTCAATGATCTTCAATCACCTTATTGGCATGAAATGGTTTCTGCCATTAATGATGCCCCTAAGGGATATAAGAGCCCTGGATATGACAAGGCTAGAAACATTGGACTTGATCATGAGAAAGCAAAAATATCACATTCTTTGAGTAGAATGACAAATTCATGAACTGAGCATGGGGTGTCCATTGTATCTGATGGATGGACAAATGTAAAATGCAAGCCATTGATAAGTGTTCTTGTTGTGTCTGTTAGTGGTGCCATCTTTCTTTCAGCATATCATTACTCAGACAAGTTCAAGACCAACATCAACATTGCAGAACCATTACTTGAAACAATTGAACGTATTGGGCCATACAATGTCATTCAAGTCATCACTGATAATGTTTCTAATTGTAAGGCAGCGGGAGCAATTATTGAGGATAAATACACCAACATATTTTGGTCTGGGTGTTTGGTTCACACAATGAACCTTTTGATGCATGATATTATTAAGAACAAAAACCAACAATACAAATGGATTGGTGATCTGTACAAGAGAGGCAAAAAAAAGGAAAAAATTTATTACAAATCATAGCAATACCCTTGGGCTTTTCCGCAGTCACTCAAGATTGGAGCTGTTGAAGATTGCGAAGACTAGATTTGCTAGCTATTGCCTCACCTTCAGGAGCCTTTTGAAGGTAAGAGAGTCATTGGCTAGCATGATATCAAATCCACACTAGCAGGTATTAAAGGAAAGGGCTACAAATGCAACTGATAGGCAAGGTTTTGAACAAGTGGAGGAGACCGCTCTTGATGGTCAGTTTTGGGCACATGTGAGGCAAGTATTGGAATTCACCAAGCCCATTTATCACATGATTTGTTTTGCAGATACAAATAAACCAGTACTTGGGAGGTGTATGAGCAGATGGATACCATGTTGGGGCAAATAAAAGATATTGTTCAGAAAGATGATCCCAACTTGTATACACTGTGATCCAGATGGATCTTCAGATACAATGACATGGAAAATCTCAAAATTCAAAGTAGCAGAAAAGTAAGTATCCTGATATCAGATCGAAGTGCTCGTCACCCTAATTCCAACGGTGCGAATAGCACTCCAATCCGAGTCTGGATGATGAAGTTGTGGCAAAAAGAGTTTGCCTTAGTTCCTTTGAAAATGAGGCATTTTCTCTTAAAAATGGACTTAAAGCCTTTAGAAGGCAAATCGCAATCGGAGAAGTCAAAGGAGCGGACTTAAGGAGGCGCAGCAGAACCCCCGATCAGCAATCTCCGACTAAATCGCAATCGGCGATATCGGGATGGAGCGGTCGGAACCGGGCAGAGCCGACTTGCAATCGCAATCGGCAATCAGAGCGATCGGCCGATCGGCAATCAGAGTGATAGGCCAATCGGCCGATCGGCGATCAGAGTGATAGGCCAATCGGCCGATCGGCAATCGGCAGAACCAGAACCCCTAGCCGTTGTATGAGCGGGATGCCAATGCCATCGGCCGACGCCGATATCGGCGATCGGCCGTCAACAATCCCAGCTAACAGGACTATTGACAGAGCAATGTGCCAATTGCGATATGGGGGCCGGGCCCGATGGGTCTATGAACCCGATTTGATAAACTCTGAGATCCGGTTTTTAAGGTTTTGGTCGGAATTATTAGTGTTTGTCGTGTTTTTGTGTATTATCATTTTAAACGATAAAAAGCTATCTTTGGGGTTTTGTTGTGCCCGTCGATCCTTCTACTGAACGGCTTCTATTCTAACAAAAACTGACCTTCGATTTTTAAGCAACATTGTATTATAAAGCCCGATGATTAGGAAAGTGCGGGGGCAGAGGATTTTTCAGCACGTAGTTTGGAGGCAGGAGAGCTTTCAGGTGGCCGATAGTGCATTTTGTCTGATTTGGACAAGTTTTATATGTTTTCAGCCCCTCTCAACGCCACGGACGCATTGGTGCTGGCCATTTCTCCATCTGAGGTCTCCATTTCACAGCCATTGTCCAGAATGGAGGTATAAGCCACCTTTTATGTAACTGATGATTGTAATTCTCTTCTTTTCGTGCCATTTAATATATGAAGGCCTCCCCGTTGATCGAGCAGGTCCCGGAGACGTAGCCCGAGTTGGACAAACTCCGTTATCAAGTCTTGTTGTCTTCTTGTCGCGCCTTTATGTGTTTGCTTCTTCTTTTCTTATGTGCATATTAGATTTCTGTGTTAAGCTGCAATTTCTACATGTGATTCTTTCCATACATCTATAAGCAAAAGATCACTAGATCAATGTTAAGCTGCAATTTCTACATGTGATTCTTTCCATACATCTATAAGCAAAAGATCCTAGATCAAGTGGTATCAGAGCAGGTCTTTTTAGATGTGAATTACATGTTTGTATGCTAACAAGAGACAGATTCTGAAGAGGCGAAGGGGAATTAGAGCCTTTCAATCCCGAAGCAGGCATGCACAGCGAAGGAGAAACATGACAGAAGATGAAGCTCATCTTGAAGAGGAGCGCAATTTCCGCAAGAACTTCTATTCAATGGCAGAGAATATCAGTTAGTTGGTTTTAAGGCTGGAGAAAGCAAAGGAGAGAAACCCAGAAGAACAAGGTTCAGCACATGGGAATGGTGGAGAAGAACCCCCTCCTCCTTCCGGGAGTGAAAGTTCTCCTTCCTCTCACCACCATAGTCATAGAAATTCAAAGGATGCATCTAAGAAACCTTTCTTTAAATTAGATGTTAGATTTGATCTTCCCATGTTTAATGGTGAAAGTAATGCAGAGAAGCTTAATAATTGGATTAGGCAGATTGAGGTCTACTACAAGATTCAGCAGATCATGGTAGATGAGGCAAAGATTCAGCTGGCCTCTCTACAACTGAGCAGCACCGCTCTCGTTTGGTGGGAGAGCAAATTGCAGCGCAGTAAGAATGTGGGTAACCTCTTTTCCTCGTGGCCTGATTTTATTTCTGCGTTAAAGGAACAATTTTATCCCTTAGAATACAAGCAAAAAGCTTTAATGAATTGGCAGTATTTAAGGCAAGGCAAAGGTCAGGATGTTCAAAGTTTTACAGAGGAGTTTAGAAAGCAAGCATTGAATCACCTGAAGTTGTAACTAAGTATATTGGCTCATTGCATAGTTACATTAGGCATTCATTATTGTTGTTTGAACCAACCACTATTGACTCAGCCAGCGTAAAGGCAATCCATATTGAGAACAGGGGCAAAAATGAAAGAGATGATCATTCCAGAAAACCACTGTTCAAACCTCCCAATGGCAAATCTAAATCGAAATGGAAAGGAAAGGAGAAGAAGACGGCCGCAGCCAAAGAAGGAGAAAGGTCGTATTGCAATCACTGCAAAAAGGAAGGCCACGATGACGATCACTGTTGGAAGCAGCACCCAGAAAAGCGTCCAAAAAAGTATGGAGGCAAAGGGAAGCAGAAGACAGTGGCAACTACGCAGCAAGACCTTGGATCAGATTCCGAAGATGAAGCGTTAATCACAGCAAAAGGTACTCTTACACCTCATGTTAATTCTGAATCGCATAAAGCCACCAGTTCTGTAAATGAGTCCCTTCCTAATGACCGAAAGAGAATTGAACTGTTTCATATCAGAGTTGTTGTAAATCATACTAAAGTTGAAACTCTATTTGATACTGGGTCCCAAGCAAATTTAATCGCAAAATCCCTAGTAAAAAAAATTGGCTTAGAAACAAAACCACACCCGAAATCTTACCCGCTTGGATGGATACATGATAAAGCAAAACTAAATGTAACCAAGCAATGTAAAGTGAAATTTGTAATCGCTTCTAAGCTAGTGGATGAAGTAGAACTAGAAGTAATACCATTGGATATCTGTGGCATGGTGTTAGGGAACCCATATCTGTATGATAGAAAGGCAGTCTTCTTTCGTCACGAAAACAGATACCAAATCACAAAAGATGGGGTAGAATATATAGTAAGGGCTCATCAAAATAAAATCAATGTCAGCCTTGTAAGCGCTGGACAAATGAATCGACTGGTGAATTCCAGTGAGGGTTGCATGCTTATGGTTGTAGGTGAAAAAGAGGCAAAATTTGCTGATGCTTTCCAACGCTGCGATCAGGAACATAAACAGGAATTATCTGAATTAATTTCTAATTAAGATGAGTTGTTTCAGGAACCGAAGGGATTACCTCCAAAGAGGGAAATCCAACATGAAATCCATTTGCAGCATGACGCTCCTTTACTAAATATTGGAATGTAAAGGATGTCGACCATTGAGATGGAGGAAATCAAGAAACAGGAGCAGGAACTACTGGACCAAGGGGTCATCAAGCCAAGCACGTCTCATGTGGCTCACCGATTGTCTTAGTTCCAAAGAAAGACGGCACATGGAGGATGTGTGTGGATTATCGTGCACTAAACAAAATTACTGTGAAAAATTGTTACCCTCTTCCACGCATTGATGATTTATTAGATCAGTTAAAGAATGTTGTTTATTTCACAAAACTGGATTTGCGCAGTGGTTATCACCAGGTCTGAATTACAGAGCAGGATGTGTGGAAAACTGCCTTCAAGACCAAATAGGGGTTGTTCGAATGGATGGTGATGCCATTCGGGCTTTGCAACGCTCCAGACACTTTTATGAGGGTCATGAATGATCTCTTTCGGCCTTTCATTGATGAATTTGTTCTAGTATATTTAGATGATATACTTGTCTTTAGTAAAAGTTGGGTTGAACATGTGTGTCATGTAAAAAAAGTGCTTGATGTATTGAAAAAAAGAAAAACTCTATGTAAAGTTGTCAAAGTGTGAATTCGAGAAAACCTATTTGGGTTACCTACATCATATTGTTGGTCATGGTCAGTTAAAGATTGATCCTTCTAAAGTTGAAGCAATTGTAAATTGGCCTAAGCCTACTAGTGTAACCGAGGTCTGTAGCTTTTTAGGTGCAGTCCAGTATTGGAGGAGATTTATTGCTAATTTCTTTGTTATTGCAGCACCTTTGACATTGACAAGTGTGAAACAGGTCTTCCAATGGGGAGGAAGATAGCAGAAGTCCTTCGAAACATTGAAGGAAAAGATCAGCACCTCGCCAGTCTTAGCCTTACGCTATCTCCAACAGCCATTCGAGATCGAAACCGATGCCAGCGATTATGCCATGGGAGTTGTACTGATGCAGCAAAAGAAGTCGATTTGTTACCATTCTGAGAAGTTTTCTGAAGCTGTGATAAACCATCCCAGTTATGACAAGGAGCTTTATGCCTTGGTGCAGAGTGTGAAAAAGTGGAAATACTACCTAATCGGCAAGGAGAGAATCAACCATACAGATCATCAACCCTTGCAGTACCTTCAGTCACAAACCAAATTGCAGCAATCTTGTCATTTCAAGTGGATGGGTTTTCTTCAACAGTTTCATCTGGTAATAAAGTATAAGAAGGGCACTACCAATAAAGTGGTCGATATGCTATCTCGCCCTCCTATTTCTGCTTTTGTTATTTTGCATAATGCTTCGTTGTCGTTTGAGAGTTATGCTGAACAATATGCTAACAATGATGACTTTAAGGAGATTTATGCAAAACTAACCCATGGTTCACAGGTGGACAACTATCACTTGAAAGGGAAACTGTTGTATCACCTTGGTAAATTGTGTATTCCCACAGGGGAAAGAGTACATGTAATTCGAGAGGCCCACACCTCTCTTGTGTCTGGACACTTTGGAAGTTTGGTGTCGAAAAGACTTTATGTCATGTACAAAGATTTTGTTTTTGGCCTCATATGAAAAACATTGTGACTCGCTATGTAAAGGGTTGTGTGATGTGTTCTGTTTCAAAGCCCTCTAATAGAAAACTCGGGCTCTACACACCACTCCCTATTCTAAGTCGTCCATGGGAAAGTGTGTCAATGGACTTTGTAGGAGGTTTGCCTTTGTCTAGGAAGAGTCCCGACTATTTGTATGTCGTCGTTGACCGTCTTAGCAAGATGTGTATTCTTATGCCTTGTAAAAAGCAGATCACTACAGAGCAAACTGCTTCTCTTTTCTTTCAGCATGTTTGGGACCATTTTGGATTACCCACATCGATTGTGTCAGATCGGGACTCTCGCTTTCTCGGAGAGTTTTGGACCAACTTGTGGAGAATGATGGACACCAAATTGAAAAGAAGCACAACATTTCATCCGCAGACTGACGAACAGACAGAGGTTGTCAACCGTACCGTGGTACACTTGCTACGAGGCTATTGTGGAATGAACATCTCCCATATGTACAGCATTCCTACAACCAAACAATGCATTCATCTATGCAGCGTTCACCATTTGAGACATGTTTTGGTTACCTGCCAAAGGACCCTTTTGACATGGTCTTTGGAAGGGAAGATGGCTCCAGTGGACGTAATGATAGGGACAAAGCTTAGTAGTTCATTCAACGAATCCAATTGATTCACCAAGCAATACAAGAGCAGTTGCAGAAAAGTCAAGCCCGTTACAAGGCTCGACATGACAAACACCGAGTCAACCATCAATTCCAAGTGGGCGACAAAGTGTGGTTCCACATCAGCAAGGACAAGATGAAGGGAAAAGGGAAGAAGTTGCAACCCATCCGATATGGTCCATTCACCATATTGGAGAAGATTGTGTCTTTATTTGCTGATGTATATGCAGATGTACTCAGAAGTGAATGTAGAGAACCTAACGCTGTATGAACCACCATTGATCATGGACACCAATGAGGTGGGCACAGTTTCTACAGTTGATGAGTTTACACCAGAATATCTCGATGAGTTACCTGAAGACATCATCCTTGACAAAAGGACCAGGACTTCACAGCAAGTAGATGTGGAATACCTTCGAGTTGGCTTCAAGGGAATGCACCCCAGCAAGGCCAAATGGCTAGAGAAGGAAAGGGTGAGGAAACAATTCCCTCACTTGCCAATTGACTAATGAAAGCTTTTGGCGGTCAAAAAGCCCCTCAATGGGGGAGGATTGATCCAGGTGGATCTTCAGATACAATGGCATGGAAAATCTCAAATTCAAAGTGGCAGAAAAGTAAGTATCCTGACATCAAATCGAAATGCTCATCGCTCTGATTCCAACGATGCAAACGGCACTCCAATCCGAGTCTGAATGATGAAGTTGTGGCAGAAAGAGTTTGCCTTAGTTCCTTTGAAAATGAGGCATTTTCTCTTAAAAATGGACTTAAAGCCTTTAGAAGGCAAATCGCAATCAGAGAAGTCAAAGGGGTTGACTTAAGGAGGCGCAGCAGAACCCCTGATCAACGATCTCCAACTAAATTGCAATCGGGGGCAAGCAATCGGCGATATCAGGATGAAGCGGTTAGAACCGGGCAAAGCCGACTTGCGATCAGAGCGATCAGCGATCGGCAAAACCAGACCCCGGGCCGTTGTATGAGCGGGATGTCGATGCGATCGGCTAACACTGATATCAGCGATCGGCAATCCCCACTAATGGGACTATTGACAGAGCAATGTGCCGATTACGATATGGGGGTCAAACCCAATGGGTCTATGAGCCCGATTTGATAAACTTTGAGATCCGAATTTTAAGGTTTTGGTCGGAATTATTAGTGTTTGACGGGTTTTTGTGTATTATGATTTATGATTTTAAACGATAAAAAGCTATCTTTGGGGTTTTGTTGTGCCCGCCAATTCTTCTACTGAACAGCTTCTATTATAACAAAACCCGACCTCCGATTTTTAAGCAGCATTGTATTATAAAGCCCGATGATTGGGAAAGTGCAGAGGGAGAGGATTTTCCAGTACGTAGTTCGGAGGCAGGAGAGCTTTCAGGTGGCTGATAGTGCATTTTGTCTGATTTGGACAATTTTTATATGTTTTTAGCTCCTCTCAATGCCACAGACACATTGGTGTTGTCCATTTCTCCATCTGAGGTCTCCATTTCACAACCATTGTCCAGAATGGAGGTATAAGCCAACTTTTATGTAATTGATGATTGTAATTATCTTCTTTTCATGCCATTTAATATATTAAGGCCTCCCCATTGATCGAGCAGGGCCCAAAGACGTATATCCTTAAACTTAATGTTCCACTACATGCCTTGTCGTATATCCTTATGCCAAAATACTACTCTCCAACTTGGTTGGGCCATCCTGCACCTGGGGGTGGGGTTAGGGTCAAACCCTCTATGGATCTAGAGGTAGATATAGGATATATGGAAACATTAGACAAGTTGGTACCTGACAGGAAGGAAAGTGCTAATCTACGTTTTGAATTAGGCAGATACTTCAGTTGCACTAGTTTGTTTGGTTCTTTGCATGCAATGGAAGATAGAGACAAATTTGATGCTCTCACATGATGGGAAGCATATGGCAGCAGGGGACTTTTGCCAAAATTGGCAAAAAGAGTTCTCTAACAGGTTGTAAATACTTCTTCTACAAAGATGTGTTGGAGCACCTACAGCTTCATACATAATGTGAAAAGAAACAAACTCAATGAAAACCAAGCAGAAAGCTTGGTTTATGTGCACTACAACTTGAGGTTGTTGAGACATTACTGTGATCGGGCTTATGAGGATCCAACATAAATTTGGGACAACCACTCAAAGGACAATAATTTAGAGGATGGCACTATACATCTTGAAGAACTGGAAGCAAAACATATGAGAGAGGAAGATGAAGCAACAACCATGCCACCCCCACCATCCAGTAGCAGTGCTCGAGTTCCAAGTCTTGCTCCTTTGTTGTTGCTGCCTCCATGTACATCCTCACGTGGAGGGCATGTGCCTTCTAGTTCTAGTCGTGGGACTGTGCAGGAGGAGACTCCTAGAAGGCCACCACGACCTGCTCAGAAATTAGACATTATTTGTGGTGGCAAGAGGAAGATAATAGATTTACTTGTCTTTTCTAGTTTCTAGTAGTTTTTATAACTGTTGACTCTTTCATATTTATTATCATTATGATATTTTCTGTAAACAATACATGACAAATTAAGTTTGAAGTTTGAAGTTGCCAATTATAACTCATTGGTAATGAATTATGAATATGATGCTTCGTGAAAGTTGAAAGTTTTTTCATTTCATTTCATTTTATAACATTTCATTTCATGTTAGATATTATTTGTTGTAATGGTTACACTTAGCTTACAAGTACAACTTTGGTGATCAATGATGATAAATGTTATATATTGAATTTTGAAAGCTTGAAACTTTAAGATTGATGAATCATAATTCATTATGTTGTATGTTGTATGTTACTAACTTGTGGACGTGGTTGATGAAGATTATAACTTCTAGATGATTGTTGTTATATGGTTCAATCTATGTTTTTTTTTATTATGTTTTTTATGTCTAATTCATCATTCTACATGTTTTTGTTGACATATATGCATCAAAATATATATATTATATAAAAAATGCTCTGGGATTCACTCCCAAACCAGGAGCTTTTGAAAATGTCGCTCCCGCTCCCAACTAACCTTGGTCTATATGCTCTATTGTCCACTAGCCATAACCCACTGTCCTCATACACAACAGTACTATTGTCTGAAATACAGGAAATAAAAGAAAACTCTTTCCCAAATTTCTCAGCAAAGTCATCAATTTTAGTTGATGTTACTACTGCTACCTAAGCCTGTTTCTTCCTCTTCTTGAATGGACATTGATTTGCATAGTGACCAGTCTTGTGACATGCAAATCTTTTCACTTTGCTCATGTCCTTCACAGAAGCAGATCTCCCACTTCCCTTTACCTTGCTTTTCCCTTTGCTCTTTGTAGTAAGATTAACATTCTCCTCTTCTTCCCCACCACCGTTCCCTCCACTATTGTCATTTCGCCTTATCTCCTCTTGATGGAAATCACCCCACATTGTTCCCTAATTTGGAAGTTTCTTACGGCCAACTATCCCATCAATGAAGGCATCCCACTCCTTGGAAAAACCACTCATGGCTGATGTAACCAACTGCTCATCAGAGATGGTTTCTCCTAGGGCTACCACCTCATCTCTTACTTGAGTGATCTTGGTGAGGTATGAAGATACAATGTTGGTTTTGGTCATCTTAGTTTGCCTTAGTTTTTTCTCGTAGCACCATCTTTCTATTCTCATTAGTGCTCTAGAAAGTTTAAATAAGGCTGCCCACATCTCAAAGGCACAAGTGTTCCCCTAAACATGGGAAATAAGGTTGCCTTTGATAGCATCTAGAAGGATCCTATTGGCCTTAACATTCCTCTTGTTAAAATCGGCCAACTGTACTGGATCAATGGGATGTGTCATTGTCGTCTCAACACTATCCCACAGTTCAAACTCTTGAAGCACCGATACAAACCTCTCCTTCCATGGGCTAAAGTTATCAGCCTCATTCAACCTATCTTTCGCCCTCAACATTGTTGCCATTGACATGCTTATCAACACAAGGTTTCAAATTTATCCACGGGTGAACACCAACTCCCTCTCAACCACAAATCCTTGTTTAGTTTATTGTTCTCAATTGTTTTGCCAACCAAGCTTTGATACCATGTATAAATTTCACCTAGAAGCTAGTTTTTCCTGTCTAAATTGGAAACTAGGTCCAAATTCCACCTTAGGACAACTCGTATGATGGAGATGATTATTGCATTAGATTCCTCTTTTCGAAAGATTCAGTTTTGATGTAAAGATCATCTCATTCGGACAAGCAGAAATGGAATTTTGAATTTATTCTTTCTCATGGACAAATTGTCAAGGTCGGCCTTAGTGAAATGTAGGCTCATGAAACCCAATGGATGTGTCTCCTCACCCTCAACAAAGTGTATAAATAGAAGTGATCTTTCTCTCATTTGGACATCATCATCTCATCACATATCTATCTCTCTCTTCTCTTGATTGGTTCGTACAACGTGGAGGCTTCTCTATTTCGTACGTGTGAAAGAGGACGAATTTCGACACTGGTTTTGGAGGCCGAAATTTGAAAATTTCAGATATTAGGGCAGCATTGACCAACGTTGACTTGGATTGTTTGACCATATGTTGACCTCGTTTTGGAGGGGAGAATTCTGATTTCTAAAGGCCGCATTGATTGGCATGATTTTCAAGGTGATTGGGGACAGCTTGACTGAGTTGACTTTCTGATGTGACTGTAGAAATGATAACAGACTTTAATTGGGTTGACCAAGCTGTTTTTGGGTTGACTTTGACTTCCTTGGTAGGCTGAATTCTTCTGTTGCTAGCCGAGCTGCTTGGAGGGCATTTTGGGGTTGCTTTGACCACCATTGACTTTCGGGTTAGGGTTGCATTAACTGCTGATTTGGCAGCACTGTTTTGGGCATGTAATTCTGATATTTGTACACTCTCTCTCTTTGTTGAACCATTGAAGAATAATACGAAGATTTGATCAAAGGGTTTCCCCACATTGGGGTTTGTCCCTGGCTTCTGCCATATCTTGTGTCCTTTTGTCTTGGCTTGTGTTCTGCACATGTTTTTATGTTCTATCTGCATTTATTGTCAATGTGTTTAAGTTAATGTGATTGCTACTAGATATAACTGGAAATTGTCATTGGGCTGCTAAAGGAACATTGAAGTAAATTGTGCTAAAGCATAGAACATACCATTGTTATCTAAAATTAATATGTTATCAGAGCTCAGATGAAGACAAAGCCTAAGGAAGAGTGAAGCAAAGCAATTACTAAGGGAAGCTGTTGGACAAGGACTTGGAACTAGTCCCAATGACGACTACATCTTTCTTCAAATCTGAGGACAAGCTTAAGGACAAATCTGACTATCATGCATGGAAGATGACTCTAGATTTGACATTGGAAGAAAATGATGCCATTGACTATGTCAAAGGAAATCCTTCAAATGCATCTGCAGTTGCATAAACAAAGTACAAGAAAGGTGAGGTTAAGGCTAAGAAAATTATTGTTGATTCTATTCCTAAACCTTTGGTTGCCTATATTTCTGATTTGGAAACATCTAAAGAGATGTATGAAAATTTGGTTGGGATGTTCAAAGTGAAGAATTCAAATCAAGTTCTCTTTCTCAAGAACAAGTTGAAAGATATCAAGATTTATAGAGGAGAATCCATCCAATCCTACTTCATGAGGATTACTGAGATCAAGTATGATCTCCTATCTATTGGAGAAGTCACTGGTGACTGGGAACTCTTTTGTATTGCACTTGGAGGTCTTACAAGAGAATCGGATGTGTTCAACACTACCATCCTCAACAATGACAAGATTCCAGGATTTGATGAATTATTGGCTAGACACACTAAAGAAGAAATAAGGATGATGGAAAGAGACAAGCCCTCAAATGGAAACAATCCTATCGCCTTCTCTGCTCATTCTAAGAGGAGGAACAATGTTGGTCCTAGGAATCAAAGGAATAAGAAGTTCAACAAAGGAAAGAGGAATGCTCTCGTTGCTCGAAATGGAAATGGTCGTCCTCCCAAGAAGTCGAGAAACTCCAGGTATGAAGAAGTTAATCTTGTAAAGCAAAAAGAATTTTATCTTGTTTCTGCCCTTACCACTGCCTCTCCTCGGGATACATTGGACCATTGGTTGATTGATAGTGGTGCCTCAAGGCACTTCACTGGTTACAAGGAGGCCCTCTCAAACTTGGTTGAAAATAAGACAAATATGGAGATTATACTTAGGGATAATGCCACTTATCTTGTAAAAGGAATTGAGACTGCTACTCTTCACTTAAATCTCAAACTCTTCATTTGCAAGAAGTGCTATATGTAACTGATTTGAAAAAGAACTTGCTTTCTATTTTTGCGTTGGAAGATAAAGGTTTCAAGGTGAGATTCATCGATGGGAAGGTCCGTGTTTGGAAAAGGAACCCAAGAGATGCATTCACTCTTGGATTCAGGGTTGAAGGTCTTTATCAGGTTGGAGGAAGTCCATTGGGAGTAATGACTTGTGATACTTCTCTTCAATTTGAATTATGGCATGAAG
>APFE031487496.1:94157-110164 GCA_000404065.3 Pinus taeda | reverse complement strand
ATATATATATAAAAAATGCTCCGGAATTCGCTCCCACTCCCAAGTAACCTTGGTCAAGACAGAATTTTCAAGAAGCCAAAAACTCCCAATACTAAATATTGATAAAAATTACCATACTGCAACTGATCATTCCAGTGTGAAAAATAGCACATGGTGCTTGAGCATAATTTTGGACTGTCTCCATTATACCGTTATCTTGGAAACTCTGGAAAATCGATCACCCTAATTTCATTGCTTGGTAGGTAGCAGGCATTTCTGGTCTGGATTGCAATATATTATTGTCTTTGCATCAGATTGAGAATGGCACTGCTCGTCAAATTCTTACTTATAATGAATTATGAAACATATACTTTCCACAGTTAGATTATTTTACATGTGAGCAAGTACTGGACGTTGCCAATCGCCAGTTTTTAACATGGAATCCCCGAAAACTTAAGGCTAAATAAAAACAACAAACATCTTCAGAAGATTGGGCAATACAGGCTTTTAAAGAACTCAAGCAAACTCTATGACAAGGGAAATGTATGCAAGCTTTAAAAATTTGAAAAACAACATTGGCTTAATTAAAAATACAGACTACTAAAATTAAGAACAAAGCCTGGATTAAGTCTTGTTTAACAATGGCAGAAAGATAGAAAAGCGACCTAATAATGCAACAGCATCCCCTCCACCCTCCTTAACCACTGCTACCTTTCCTGTAGAAGTTGCACTGACTGAAGAATCTCCCTTGCAATTATGTTGTTGAGAAACGTGATCCCCATTTGGTATAGATGCCATGCTTAATTTATCATGGAACCACATTATTGAACCATTGTGGCCAGCTACAAGATTAGCATGCTTTGCAAGCATAGCATCCCTGTTAGCATAAACAGATCTTGGCACATATACCACATTACCATACATTTCTGAAATTAGATTGTATCCTGTTAGGATTTTGGGCTGCTCTCCTCGTAGAAGCAGGTGTGACTTCATCCCTCGCTCTGCACAAGCAACAGCTGCCAGCAAACGTTCTATAGATTATATCATTATATTTATATGCCACATCTTCAATGGAATTGTAAAATATGGCATTTTCAAATTTGATGAAAGAAAAAGAGAAGAAAAAATTTTAACTCATTCCAGAATGCATACCTACTGCTGCAGCATGAGCACTTTGACACCCTCCACATGTAACCTACATTTTGTAGTCAAAATACCAATGAGATAAGTTTCAGTGGTGAGAATTTATCAATTACCAGTAGTATTTGCAACAACTTTGTCTTTCAATGATAAATTCCAGGTTCAACAGACTGACAGGCTTGTGACAGAACAAGATATAAATATAACATGAATGGGTGGGTAGAGCGGCAGGCCTCCCATGTTCTCATGTCATGTACAGGTGAGTTAGCAGGCTTTAACAAATCACTCTCTACTTGTGAACTCAGATGACATATATGAAGAGAGTGTGATCTGGAGCATGCCCCAGGTCACTGGAACCATCATACAGAGATCCCAAAGCAGCTGGTCTAGACACCCGAAGCTAACCTATCCTTCTGAGCTTGGATCATATTTATAAAGAGGGTGATTTGGAACATGCCCAGGTAATTGCAACTGCAATACAGAGTCCTCAAAGTGTCTAGCGTGGACCTCCCAATCCACGGGTGTCTACTAAGTAAAGATTTACATTTCAGCCCTGAGCCTGATTAGCTCAAAACCAAAATCAAAGAAGGTAGTATGAGATAAACTTGCAGTGCATTAAATTTAGATGATTTAACAATAAGACCTTAGACAACCAAAAGACATTCAAGACCTTTAACAGATAATAACCAAATACCTTAAGTCAAAATCTGCGGGATTGACTTCTGAGTTCTCACCACATCAGTCACCAAATGAGCTTCCATAAGTGGCAGCAATGCATCAAGCTTCCTTGTCTTGTTCCCACTTATAAGAGGGTGAAGCAAATCATCTCTAACTACATAGAAAGAACTACCCCCACGTCTGCCTTCTTTCAATTCCTCCCCAAGAGATGGGGAAAGATTGGAAGCGAATGAAAACAGATTATGAGTTCCTGCAGCTGATTCCATTCCATGGGACACCACTATCTCATGTACTTTAGTATGCGGACTGCTGAGGACCCATTTCCTATCAAGAATATGTGAAAAGACCCTTTCTTCATACTGTCTCCCAGTGAAATTGCTCTGAAACAAACAAAACAATAATTGTCAAACTCAGTAAATCATGATTTGTATTTAATTTAAAATAATTATTTTCCTTTGTCTCCATGTTTTGCAGTGGATTTAAATCTGGAAATGGAATCGCTATTAATTAGACCACAATACAAAAGCAATTTACAAAGATATCAGAAAGCCACTGAACAGATAGATGAGCTGCGTGATGGTATTAAGACTAAAGATATCAATTGATAAATTTAGACTGGATAGCTGGAATTGGAAGTAGCATAGTTTGCAGAAGGTGAATATGCTCTTTAATGAAGGGTAGCAAGGATAATACCAACCAAACCTCAAAGCCATTCAAGATAGAATGAGGCAAATTTGAATGGGCAGTTCAGATAGGCTAGGGGTATTCCATAATGATGTCAAACAAGGTTTCAAAATTAAATTAAAAAAGAGCCTAACAAAATCTGAAGAATAATTCAAATTAAATTTCAGTTAGTGAAGAGCTCAAGAAATGATATGGATCAAGTAGCAACAACAACAACTCAACATGTCTAAAAGAAACTAAACTGTGAATCAAGCTGACACCATATTGAATATGTGCAAGATGTGATTTCAGTTGTGGAGAATGAAAATGGATTTAAAGGAGAATATGGTAGGAACTAAAAACCTATCAGATCTTATACTTGAGATTGAACGGTTGGCTGCACGAAAAGGACACTCCCAAGGGGGAACCAACATGATTACAAATTTACTATAATTACATAGTCAAGAACCTGCTCGAGTGGAGCACCCTAAAAGAGAATTAATTTTCCACTAAATATGAGTGTTGCTAGGGTTTAGGTTTTTGAATCCTAGCATTTCCCTAGTTTAAGTTCTTGAATCTTGGCATTTCCCTAGCTTAGAAAAGGAAGTAGGCACTCAAAGGGGGTCCCAAGTTCTCTTCCCATAGCCAAGTCCCCCTTCAAAAACTTGAAGCAACTATGATTTGCTGCAGCAAGTAGCACTTTAATTCTGAGAAGAGGCTGTAACAAGAATGTTGAGAATCGTAAATCAAAAAAAGAATCAATGGAACCAAATCTGTTAAAATTGGCAACTAGGGCTAAACTCCATGTGGGTCTTCTTATTCATGGCAGCTGATATTTCTTGGATTCCTCTCGTTGAGAAGTGTAGGGTTGATCTAAAGATCATCTGATTCCGACATTTATTCATGAAGACATGAATTTCTTTGTGTTATGTGACAATTCGTCAAGGTCGGCCAGCAACCAAATTAACCCCAACTTATCTCAACATTCCACTATAAATAGAGGTGGCTTACAAGTTATTTTACACACACATCTCTTGTGATCTCTCTCCACTTGTTTGGGTTTTGATGGTAGGAGAGATCTATAAGAGAATATGCTGCCCTAGAGAAGATCTAGCCCTAGCCCTAGACGCAGTCAAAGAAGACCTCTACGCAGTCCTAGTAATCCAAAATGGATTTTGGATAGACTCCTAAGTCTAAGTGTTCATCACAGAGGAAAAATGAAAGTCCAAGGAAGTTCCTGGAAATAGCCGTGTTGCAGAGATCTTTTCCTTCTGAATCTACTGCAACTTGAATGGGCTAAAATGGACTTAGGATGCAGAAGTTATCGCATAAAGAAGATGCCCTGTTTCTTTGAAAAAGAGGCAAAAACCCCTAAAAATGGCAAAAAAACCCTTGAAAAGGGAAAACACATCAGAAAAAGTCAAAGGCTGGATTTAAGTGGAGGTGGGAGAAACCCCGATCCACCAATCCAATCGATCGGATTGGAGGCAGACACATATGCGATATTGGGAACCTGGAATCGGCGATTGCGACCATGCGATACGCTGATCGCCAATGATCGGCATCGGCGATGCACAGAACCTCGGGCCGAGCGACATTGCGATCAGCGATCAACAACCCCCGACGTCAATAAAAAGGCCGGACCCAATAAGTTTTCAAAGCCCGATTGTATAAAATTTCAGGTTCGGGAATTCGAATTTTCACGTATTTCCAGTGTGTTTGGGATTTTACCCAAAACTCATATGCGATGCGATAAGCGATGAATCCAGAGCCGAAAGGGTTTATAAATGCAAATGCATATTATTTGAAGTCCGCCATAAAGCCATTCGACGGTATTTTCAGTGTTTTAATGTGTTTTTATAAATACAAAGGAAATGCGAATGGGGCAATATAACCCGGACCCGAAGGGGAATTTAGAAGCGATCTATATAATTTGAGTTCTATAAAGGCTGATTTTGGGCGGGCCTCAAGCGGTAAATGGTTTTGGGTTGGCTCCGCCAATCCCACACAATGAACGACGCGTGGCTTGGCGGAGGAACATGGAAACCGCCTTTTCGGGCGAGTAACCCCCGTACTCCTAAGCCACCCAAAAATGGTGACCGTTGGATCAGAGATCCCGTAGATCGACAGTGGAGAGCGCGATAGCGGCCAAAGGCGAACCCAATGCAATATTAGGGTGAATGCGATATAATTTGAAGTCCGATAGGCTACGTTTTGGAGGATTTTCCCATGTTTTACAGTGTTTCTCTGCGTAAACAGGGAACGACTGTTTCTGGGGGATTTCAAGCGCTGATGGTTCCTTCCGTTACAGAACAGGTGGCCACCATCCCTAAAGGCGTTTAGCAATGATTGCTAACACTCAGAGGGGGATTTGGGCGGACAGAGCCAAGAGCCAGATGGCCAGTCGAACAGACAGCACAGAGAAGCAACAGAGCCGCAGGGGAATGACTGGACACAGGGAAATGGCTGGGGAAGCCGAAAAGCCGGGAAAATGCCTCAAAGGAGCCCAGAGAGCTCAATTGAGAGAAAGTGGAATGCATAAAGCAGTTGCAGAACAGAGAGCTGTAGAGAGAGTGAAAAGCTACTGCGCAGAGCAGTTGAGGGAGTCTTTGGGTTCACTTGGAGGTCAAGTGAAAAGCCAGAGAACTGAAGGTTGCAGAAATCCAAAGAAGCCAGAGCCGCAGAGCCAGAGCCAAAGGCAGAGCCGAAGACCCAGAGCCAAAGCCAGAGCCGAGAGCCAGAGCTAGAGCCGAGAGCCAGAGCTAGAGCCGAGAGCCAGAAAGCCGAGAGCTTCAAGAGCCAGGGATAAAATGGTGTCTAAACCCATTGTTTATGTGTAAAACAATGGAGTTGAGCCAAGAGCTTGTAAAAAGAACTTAGACCATAATGCCAAAGAGCCTAGTTGAGTTGACTAGAGCTCAAGGAGATGTAGCCCAAGAGTTTTGGGTGAACTCCGTATTAAATTACTGTCTTATGTGTTTACTATTTGCTACATTGTTGCATTGTTACATGTATTTACATATCAGCACAAACAACAGATTTTAAAGCACATAAACAGTTAAAATAACCACAAGCATACAGCTATTTTTCAAGCATATTTACTTCCGCATTGGTTAATTGTTTGTGACTTGGCAATATATAAGCTTTGGAAGTGGGAGAGGTCCTTGTAAGTTAGACAAGAAGCCTAAGTGCCCCATTTTCAGATCACCTAAAAAGAGAAGCCTCTACGCAGTCAAGGAGGGTTTTATAGCAGCAAAGAGAAGGGTTTTCTATACCCTATCTAAGGGAAATTCAACGCTGTCAATAGAAGCCCTAGATGCTGTCAAAGAGAAGTCCAAATCGCAGTCAATGAAGCATGCCCTAACCGCAGTCATGGGGGAGTCTTATCACAGCAAAGAGAGGCTCCTACGCTGTCCTAAATGAGGCTTCTATAACACAGCAAGGAGAGGCTTTAACGCTGTCCAAGATCACTGTTTCAGGAAGCCCTAATGATGACCTAAACACTGTCCTAAAGTAGGAGACAGTGAATAGTTGCCCCTTAAGTTGTACCTTTTGGATTAGGACTTTTATCAGTAAGTACAATTTGGGAGATAATGGGTAGGCTACATTATGTTCTGCAATCCACTCATTCATATAGTGGGGGACTTGGTGGGCCAATGGGAACAAGGTGTTAGATATGCACTTGTTGTGAGATTCAAAAATCATTATCAGTTTCACTTGTGACGTAGCATTTATGTATAGTTGGGAAAAGGGAGCAAATAAAAATTTGGCACCAAGTTCCTAACTTAGAGAGGACATTCCTAATAAAATCATATAAGAACGTTGAAAGACTGAAAGCATGTCTCACTCTCACTCAAACACACCCATGAAAAACTAATCTCAACCAAGGACTTAACCCAATAATAGTTCTAGTAAAAATCATGGTCTTGCTTAACTTGACCATTCTTGAGATGTAAGAGGTCAATGAAATATTGATGCAACAATTGGACAATTCTTTTGTTTGGAATGGCATAGCATTCAATATGTGTAGGCTACCTTACTATAAAGAGATGAATCATGATACATCATTTGGTCAACAATGCACCGAAAGGATACACAACCCCTGGTTTTAAGAAAATGAGAACATCATTTTTAGCATATGACAAGGCTCGTATTAAAGCAAAACTTCAAGATATTACAAAGAGTTAAAATGATTCCAAGGTGTCCTTTGTTTAAGATGGTTAGATATATATCAATCATTACCATCTCAATAACATATTCATTTCTAGACCACGAGGGGTCAGGTTTTCGAAATGTTGTAATACTACAGCAAGACCAAGTATGGTCTTCATTTGATAGCCCTCTTCAAAGAGGCCATTGAAGAAACCGGTCGATAAATTGTTGTTCAAATTCTACGAGATTATTCGATTAAGAGCAAGTCCCAAAAAGGAAAATCACCTCCTGTTTTATGACATGAACTTCTTAGTAGATAATAGATATCAATAGCATTGCATGTGTTAGGTTAACAGTGAATGAAGGATTTCACGAAGTTCCATAATGGATTATTCAACACATTTGGCATGCACATAAAATATACTACCATGTAATTTCTTTGTTGGGCACCAATATTAGTCTATCTGTAGCCTTGCACATTTATGAACTCAACATTTTGAAGACTGCATTGTTGTATACTCCTTGTTATGAATATGAATCATGACATTGACAATTGCCCTGTTTTTGCCATCAATATGACCATGGCGTATCTTTAATGTTGTAACTGTTGAAATTGAATGATTTGCGACATTTTTTGTATGATGCTTATTTATGGTTGGAAGTTTTGCGTTTTCAAGAAAATCTATCAAAAAGCCCTAAAAGGTTATCGCTTCCTCCTTGTTATGTGATACAAACTAATCGGAACCTATAGTTGGCATGTTCCAACTAATTGGCATGCGTTTACTAACATTCTAATAAAAATAATTTTCTCCTAAGGAATAAAAAGAGATGGTAGAAGCAAGGTTGTCCAAAACTTCGAAACCTTGTCCAAGCTCTCTGCTAATCAGGAACACCCGCAAACTTTACAAGGGCAAGAAACCCTAAACGAAACCCTTTTAGTTTCAAAAAATTCGCAAAGAAAAAATATTGTAAGCATTGAATAATGGAGAAAAGCTACTGGAAAAACTTCCACTTTAGTTGTAATAGAATCCCAATCACAGTCAAGTTATGTGAACTAATTTTATCCTCGTAGACCATCAAAAGCACGATTCGGGTACTGACCATGCGGGTGGAAAAGGCCCGCGGTTTGTGTTGTCGAGGATTCGAGGATAAATGGCAGTTCTTCGAGATTTGTGGCATTGCAGATAATAACATTTTCGTCGCCATATATGTCAAAGAATAATGCTGTAACATCGAGCATAGACTGGTGGCACTGTAAAAGACAGACTGGGCATTTCACCAGCTACGAATCTGAATTTTATTTTAAAAAATTGACATCGAATTTTAGATGGTATAGATTGTTTGAATCATTTATATCGATTTATTAACCATATTTGCTGGTTCGAAAAGCATTCACTCAAATCTTCCATGTAATTTTTTCTCAAATAACTTTTTATACATAAGATATCTTGTTCATGAGAAACAATAAGTCATAGTTTTGGTTTTTGCTTCTGTTTTTTCTTTTCTTTTTTCAAATACTTATAAGTTGTCCAGTACATACATTTTGAATGAAAGAAAGAGCTTAGCAGGATACTATTAACTATAATGTCATATTCTGAGAAGCTTAAATACTATTTGGTAAAATATAATTTTATAATTTTTTTTTTATAATGTAGTCTTATTAGTCCCTGCTTGGGACTATTAGCGTTCGATACGCAGTCAACTGGCTATTAGTTGATGCGTTGACCGCAAATATGTGCCGGCTATTTACTACTTAACCAAAGTTTACCTGCGCAGTTTCCTCGCAAAAAAATTTTAGCCAAAGTTTTTGTTTGGAGGTCTTATTGCCGGCCTCACGTCGCCCGATGTGCGCTCAACTTGCGCTCAACTCAATTTATCCTAAGTTCGTTCTCCCTGCGCTCAACTTGCGTTAGCCTAAGTTTTTTATCCTAAGTTTTCTTTGCTGCCTGTTCGTTTGAGGATTCTCAGGTGTAATTTATCCTAAGTTTATAAAAGCAGCACCCAGCACCTTAGCTACGGAGGTAGACACGTTTACAACAATGACACCTGCCAGTGGAACTTGTATCGGCCATGACAAGTAGCTTGGTGTTATGGAATATGTACTTGTGCGATTTCTTCTTTGTCCGCAGGCCGTGGGAGAAAAGCTTCCCCAAGCATAAAGTATTCTTCTGATAGATCCCCAGCTGAAGCAATTAGGGTTGGCATCTGGTCATGATCAGAGGGGATCTGAACATGGGGAAAATTCTCTGCCACAAAATTATTGAAAAGCAATTCTTCCTGATCAATAGTCTGAGTTTCATCTATTAATCTCTTGGCCTCTTCTTTGTGGACATCGCTTTCTTCTAGGCTTTCGGTAGTGGGTGCAGGGTTTTGGAATTGGGGTTGATGGGTAGAAAGCCCGAAAATCTTGGTAAGGGGCTTTGTCTCGGCCAACTTCGCAAAGTCGACTTTGAAGCTCTGAGGTGCGGATTCATCAGCAGCGGCGGTGGCGACGCCCCGTAGCATTTGCACCCGGTTAGCGACCAGTTTCCGCTCGTAGGCCTGTGTGTTGAGGAATGCTAAGCCGCGAACGCCAAACCCGCCGTGAGATGGCTCTGCAAATCGTTAGGCTGAGCGTTCGCATGCAGAGCCCGCGTTTCGCCGGCGCCGCTGCTGGATTCTCCGGTCCTGTTGCTTGCTGGCCACAAAATATATATCAATAATGAACCACCTGCGAATATATCTTCCAGAGGTAAGCAGAATCTTTAAATTGCATCATAGTTCTGGCAGGTGATATTGCTATTATACTTAAAATTAGAGTCCATTTTTCTTTTTCAATATTGGTTACAGGGTAAATTTGAACATAATTAATTGATTACTATGCATGCTGATTTTTCTCAATTTCATGACAGGGGTTGGACATTTTAAAATTTTACAACTGCTATATTGATGGCAGCACCTGAAGATCGGTAAGTTTTATAATTTACAATCCAATCGGCCATTATACTGGGGGTGTATAGAGGGCATTTGACAGAGAACGACATTCCTGGCGATAGAGCGGTGGCGCTATAAGGCTTACGCCTGTAATTAATGAAGAGGCGCTGTAAATTTGCATCTTGGTGGGTTGCTCTGTCAAATGGGGTCCTGTCTCAGTGCGGAAATATATATCAATAATGAACCACCTGCGAATATATCTTCCAGAGGTAAGCAGAATCTTTAAATTGCATCATAGTTCTGGCAGGTGATATTGCTATTATACTTAAAATTAGAGTCCATTTTTCTTTTTCAATATTGGTTACAGGGTAAATTTGAACATAATTAATTGATTACTATGCATGTTGATTTTTCTCAATTTCATGACAGGGGTTGGACATTTTAAAATTTTACAACTGCTATATTGATGGCAGCACCTGAAGATCGGTAAGTTTTATAATTTACAATCCAATCGGCCATTATACTGGGGGTGTATAGAGGGCATTTGACAGAGAACGACATTCCTGGCGATAGAGCGGTGGCGCTATAAGGCTTACGCCTGTAATTAATGAAGAGGCGCTGTAAATTTGCATCTTGGTGGGTTGCTCTGTCAAATGGGGTCCTGTCTCAGTGCGGAAATTTCTCTTGAAACCTTACAGTTATGGCAATTGGAAACCTTGCTGTTGCAACGAGACACTTACATGAATCACAGTCAAGCTCTGAGCTGATCTGCATGGTTGTTCTGATGGCAACTGCATTCACACTTGCAATTATAGCCTGGAATTTGCACCCCCGGGCAGGGACTACCGCTACGGCAGTAGCTCCCTTGTTATGATGTTATTTCTTTTACTTGGTTTTAAATTTCAGCGGTGACACACTTGGAGTTTAAAATTCCAGTTCCAGTTTTTGCTGGTCTTTGGACATCGAGTCTTAGGTCAGATTTAGTTTCTCGTGGTCTCTAGACATTCACACTTGGAGTTTAAGATTCCGGCTCCAGTTTTTGCTGGTCTTTGGACATCGAGTCCTAGGTCAGATTTAGTTTCTCGTGGTCTCTAGACATTTAATCCTACACTGATATAGTTTGCAAGTTGTTAAATATAGAAGTTGTTAGTTTCCATAGTAAAAGAGTTTGAAAAAATAAAATTTTTTTAATTAATTTTTACTCTTAAAACAAGTAAAATAATAAATTTCAACTAATTAATGATTAAATTTAATTTTATAAATTGTTAAAATAAATAAATTTCAAATAATACTTGAAATAGTAATTGTGAATTATAACAAGAGATAATTGATATTCCAAACATTTTATTATTAATTATTATGCCTTTGTTAGAAATATAGTTTGTCTGGTGTTTTTGTTTTGCTCATACAATGGTAGCATTTTTTTTGGGCTATGGTTTTTTAAAATTTTATTGTTTTTAAAAAAATAAAACAAATGATTTTACCACATGTTGATTGTTTGTTGAGATGATGCACATGCCTCAAAGGTTGGAGTACATGAGATCGCAACGGGTTTGCATGGGGTGCATTGAAGTCTTAGTCCCAATTTGGTTGATGCATGGACGGTATATGTCTTGCAGGCAACCTATGCTTGAAATACCTAGGTTCCCTGCAGGACATATAGTCATCAACTTAATGGTTATGCTATGCCCATGCAACGACTACGTTTTTTTGTGGCTATGGTTTTCCAAAGGTTGTAATATTTTTATGGCCTTGTTAAATTTGCTATAGTTTGGTTGATGCATTAATATGTTTGTCCACTAGTGACATATGGTTATCACATACATTGGATGGTTGTATTAACTAGCCTAGCTTGTCTATCATTTAGGCATTGTGTCATTGTTAATCTTTAGCTTCGATCCAATGCAATAATTCAGGGCTCACTAACTAAAAAAGTAGGACTTCATCATGAGTTGATTTACCTTTTCTTTCATCTTTTAATGGTTGCTTGAGAGCTTTAGGTTTGAAACACCCCCTCCCACTATTATGGAGTTGTCATAAACATAGTTAGTTGTCTCTTAGCCACAAATGATGGGCTAGTTATAGCCTTTACTAAAGGGATATTATGTGGACCATGCTTGCTCAAGTTTCTGAAGTATTTCTCGAGACCTTCCTAAGTTTCTCATCGCAACTCCACTATTGTTGCTTGTAGGATTTTCATTTTCACATTTCCACACATACAAAGTCGAGAACTTGGGTAACAATAAGTATTTTTAATTTAAAGATGAGTTTTCTCCAATGATTTGTTTTAGTCTACAAGGTTTTGTCTCATTGTGGTGTTGATAAGGATTGAACACCTTGTAACATATGTGAAAGTCCTAATTATACTTCACACCATTTTATATGAGAAATTATGGTCAAGCAACCATTTTTATATGATTGATTCTCCATTAATTAAATCGAAATGAAAAATGAAATGTCTTTTATTCTAAGTGCAAAAATGTAAAATCAATGCTAAACTATCATAGTTAAGAGTAGTTAATTGCAAATAAATGAACAACAAATTATCAATAATTGTTCATAAATATGAAAGAGACATAGTTGTTTTGCAAACAAGTGAGGATTAACAATATCTAAGCTAGTTAAACACATAGGATAGTCTACACATGAAACCAGTTAGCACCATCCATTCATAAACAAAAGCAATTCCAAAAGAAAAATAACCACATGAGATTGTACTAGCATAAATAGGAGAATAATCAGTTACGTGAAAGTAATTCTCACACCAATGCAAGCATAAATGCATGACTATAAAGTAATTCATAGTTACTTACAACAAACACTAGAATTGATCCTTCCTCAAGAACGACCTTATGGGCTTCTCATCATTTTTTTTCAAAAATAGTTCTCCATATTACAAAAAATTGAAAAATCCCTTTTCTTGTAAAGTTCTTGGGCCTTTATAGTTATAGTTTGCATTTGCTTCTTAGGACTTCGTAACTTCCTCAAGAGTAGTTACAATTGTTCAATACCTTTCTTTTGTCCTATTCTTCTTTGGCAAAATAATCATTAAAAGATTTCAAATGTAGAGTATGATTCAATTATTACAAAATTATGTGATCACTGATAGTAATGTCTGGTATTTCATGCAAGTATGTTGCCCATATTTGATAATTGGACGAAATCATTTTATCTTACTAGCTATTAAACCTTCCAAGATGACAAGGCATTTAACTATATTTTGTGTTATGTTTTCTACATCCTTTTATAGGGAGACTAAGAAAGAGTTGAATATTATTTATTTCTTAACTCGTTATGCTACATGTTGCTTAAATGACCCCTTAGTCACCTTATTTTTTAATAGGCTAAAGGAGAGCTCTTTCCTATTAAGTACGTTTTAGCCTTGGCTCCCCATGACTGTTACTCAATTGTAGGTTATTCATTTTGATTAGCTTCTTTGCTAATGCATAATTTCTCTAGAAGAGGGAAACCAATATAGATATGTCTTTCTCCAGCTTATCTTGGATTTTTATCGCCCTATTTACAGCTACATAATCATACATAAGTTCATCCTCACTTATTCTAGAAATCTTTGTCGGTGAATTGGCTTATTCTCGTGGTCACTGTTTCAGTTGCTCCACAACATTACATACTTCTTTTAACTATGTGCCCCTTTGTTTTGACTTGTCCCACAATGGGAGCAACTTTGTTGATATTTTTTGTAACACTTGAAGGAATGGGTGTATTAGTTTAACCATAGTTTTCAATGCTCCATACGCTTTAGTTGCATAATTTTTATACTCAAATAGGTTAGACTTTTCTATCTTAAGTGCCTTATTTTCTAGTTTGAGCATTTTATGTTGCCATTCAAGTTCTGCAATTTTGTCTTTGTAATTTTGAAATCTACTTCAATTTATCATTTACATTTTGCTCATTTTCTTATGAGAAAGTGGTGCCAACTGAAGCCATTGTTATTTGATATGAGCATGTGTCATGCACCATGGCTTTCTCCATGGCTATTGATACTAGATACAAGTTGAGCAATGGCAAGGTCTTCTTTATTTGCTCGACTGCCAATCTCAAGGTTTGGGCATATATTAAACAACTGACATTGATGACCTTCTAAGCCTTGGTAGGAGTAATGCACAATTCACTGGGGGCAAGTGTCTACCTGTGACGATTGGGGTAGATGTTTGTGTTGTGTTAACATCCATCCAGTTTTTTATTAGAACTTCTTCCTCAGTCTTTCTAACCTGGGCATCTGCTAGTGTTTTAGCTCTTCTCCTCTTCTCCTAGCCTTTGTTCTTTATTTATTGTTTGTATGCCTTTATTCTTGCTTCTTCTTCCTCTCTTTACTTATTTTGTTCCTCGTGTTCCTTCAGTTTCTTTTCCATGGTTATTCTCTCAACTTTCTCCTATGTTTCTCTTTTCTACCTAAAGGCTTCCTTTTCAACTTCCATTTTCTCTCTACCCTTTGAGCTTCCTAGGAATAGATTCCCATTATGAACAAAATTTTAGTGGAGTTAATGGCCCTTTTCATTTTCTCTTCACTTGTCCAAGTTTCAAACTGATACTCCCATCTGTATTTGCAGGACTAGAAATATTTTCTCACAACCAATCGGGGATCATATCTATTGTATGGCAGGTCCCCAAAATGGAAAATTTTCAGGCCATTAACTTCCACCTATGCTTCCTTGATATCATTGAGTGTGTAAAAACTATCATAAACAAGCATTAGAGGCGAGGGCTCTTTCTTATTTCTAGATTTAGCTCCTCCTCCTTTCCTTACTACTTGATATGTGATTTAGTGTGGTATCACCTTGTTTGTGATGAATCTAGGGAGTAGGTGAGGTGGTTTTCAACACCATATTTTCTTATATAGATTCCATCTTCTTGAGCATACCAATATCCCAATATTTTGACACTTCAATTGGCCCTTTTTAACATGTAGGGTTGTGGGGCATTAAACAACACTTCATAGTGAGGGATATGGAAGTTGTGGCATATTTTGGCATATGGTGAACGATCTTTGAAGTCCCATAGCTCTTTAAAAAATATGCAGATGAGGTAATCTTGAGAGGTCCACTACTACCTCATATATAGGTATGCATGCTTCACACATGCTGCATCTAATAGATAAAAAGCCATATGAAATTGGGGTTATTCCCCTGGAACTTCCTTCTATTCGTTTTCAATATTTTCTTGCAGGGATTTTGATATAATATCCACCCAATTGAACACACTCCAAAATTAGCAATAAAATGGATGAGAGGCACCCATGACTCTTCAAATTTCTCTACATTTGGCCTTCAATATAATCTACACAACATGGCAATGGAAAATTGACACAAAATTCTAAGCATGTTGATAGGATATTCCTTTATGGACCTTGACTTGAATATTTTCTTGTTTATCCACCAATGATCCATCGAGATTTCGAGATCATGGTTGGACCACTAGAGTCAATATGTATCTATGAATATCTTGTTAGGTGGTAAGTTGTAGTATGAGTTGATATTAGATAACCTAAAAGATGCAAAGGGCCTTCCCTTTGAGTCTTTGATAATACAGTTTTGTATGCATCTATGTACTCTATGATCCATGAGATCGCTTCGAAGTGACTTCGAATGATCGGAAAATTGGTAAATGAGTTGCCACTTTGTGCAACTAGGATGACTTGAGAGTCCAATATACATCTATGTCTAGACCATTTTTATTGAGTTATGAAGTGTCTTCCCTTTGGAACACTTGATAAACTTCTGACCATTAGTAAGAGGTGTTTTTATCAATGACAAATTAAGTGTCATTAAAAATAGGTCCTAGAGTACTTAGAGCATCTTCATCTTCTTGTGATATTTCGATGATGGGAGCTTTCTTTGTCTTCTTGTTAAAAGTGGACATAAGTTTTCCTAGAATACATCCATTGTAGCAAGCGAACATGTTGATTCTATTAGAAAAATCATAAAGAGCACATGATAGCATTTTGAGAGGAGATTTCTATTGAATTTGTTTGTGTTAAATCATCTTCGGCCACTTTATATTGGCATATCAAGGTTTTTAGATGTGATTCAAGTTTAGAGATTTTTTTTCTTAGTTTCCATAGTGGAAAGCAATGCATGGGGAACGGAGGGGATGATAATGTTTGGAACTCCAAGCTTGACAGATAGCAGTGGAAAAAGGAGAGGTTCTGTTAGGATATTCCACGGTCACGATATGTAGTGATCCGACGGTTCATTCTCTCCTCGGTATTATCGACACTTGATCCGTGGCTTGACACCCAATTGGTCCATGAATTCTATTTAAAGCGCATGGAGGGTCATTTGTAGGTTAACCGTGCATGAGAGAAGCTTATGTAAATTTTCATTCTTTTATTAATAAATTGCCTGTAGTAGCCACGTTGGCGCAGGCCGTGGACTGTTTCCCTCTCTGAGGGTTTTAACCACGTCAAAATACTGGTGTATTGATCTGTGATCTGTTTGTGAACGGTGTCCTTCTGGTGTTCT